>JABYQS010000394.1:0-25103 GCA_022592435.1 Cerioporus squamosus
CCTCTTATCCTTCTCGGTATCAACAACTCAATCCATTGCATTCTCTTCTAACTCGTCCGCACCTCCGTCTTCCGACTCTGGTCTCTCGGCTTCTGACCCTCTGGTTCTCTCTCTGCTTGACTTCCTCCTTCGTTGCTTACTCCGGTATAAACTCCGGAGTTCTGTTCCTTTGCAAATAGAAGACAACTTGTGTCTCCTCAGGGCGTTGGTCAATAACTTCGCCGAAGTCTTCACTCCTGTGCTGCCTTCGGACTTTGGACTTCGGACTTCGTTCCGGAGTTTGACTTGGCATGCACAGTCTTAACAGGTTGAGCATTATCACTACACCAAACAACTGGGGTATCATCCGATCTTGTTCAGATCCGATAACCTCAGGTGAAAGTTATTTCTTTGAAGTAACTTTTACGCACGTCAAATTGGAGCCCACCGCGAGGGGTAGTGAAACATCCATTCACTATTCCAACATACCTTGCACAACCTGTCACCGCGTACACCGAGTCCGGTGGATCGACCAGGTAGATCCTCTCCTTCATCGAGTTCATCAACCTCAACATCATTCCCCTCCACCCCAACTATCTCCCTACTATCCTCATCAATACTCAGTCCCTCTCCCTTATCAAGTCCCTCTACAAGGTCACCATCCCAGTCTATTACTAATTCATTTACAGGTCCCACTACTAGTCTATATCCCTCAGCCCAACCCATTTCAGCACCTACTACTTCCACCCAGGCAACCTCATCAGTAATCATCCCTCATATTCAGGCCCTTTCCTCTTCCGCTACAACTCCACTTGCACCAAAGAACATTCAGACTACCACCATGGCTACTGACATGCCCAGGAAGGGGACCAAGACAGCCCCTAAGACCTTCAATGGCAATCCTCTCAAGGTAAAGGAATTTTTAGATGATTATGAAAGCCTATGCAAGAGCAAGAATATTTCCAAGGATGAAGACAAATGCAAATACCTCTTGCAATACTGCAGCAGTTCAGTCAAGGCAGTCATGGAGACCTATGACATCTCTACTACTAAATTTACTGACTTTGTAAAGGAATTCAAACACCTTTATGATGCAGATCGGTACGAGAAACGATACAAGGAGAAAGACCTTCAAGTCTTATTGCAAAAAGCTAGGCACAAGGATCTCAACTCCATTGCAAAATTCATGACTTATCAACGGGAGTTTCGAAGGATCGCAGGATGGCTGAAGAAGCACCATGTCATTACTGACGATATATTCAACAAGTCATTCTGGAAAGGCATACCCCGATCACTCCGGCCACGCATCGAGACTCTCTATATGCGCGAAAATCCCACTCACAATATGACCAGACCCTTCGAAGTCGACAAGCTCGTAACAATAATAGAGACCATGTTTGGACGAGACCGTTTTGATGCAGGAGACTCAGATTCAGATGAAGACGATGAGACCAATGAGGACACTTCCTTCTCTACCTCAGACTCAGAAGACTCAGACGATGGCTACGATTCGGACTCGGATCATCCAACTAGGACCCACAAGCACCATGATAAGAAGAAGTCCAGCAGACATTCAAAGTCTAAGGCCAAGGCCAGAGAGAAGACCAAGAAGATTTCTCAGGTCCCTGCAGACACTCCTCCTCTTTCTGACATGGAGTCCCAACCAGTATCATCATCCAAAAACAACAACGAGGTTGAGGATATAATCCGGAGACTTCAAAATATGTCTATTGATGATCCTGCCTATGGAGCTCTATACTATCGGGGCTTCAAGCTTGACAAAGACATTGCACACATTATCCGTGCTCCCAAAGAATCGACTCGGATATCATACCCAAATTCTTCCCCTCCTCTCTTTCCTCCGAACTCAGGAACCTGACCTGCATGTTATGGATGTGGAGAGCAAGGTCAAGGCTTGAACTATTGTCCAAAGATTAATGCATTGGTAGCTAAAGGAGTTCTCAAGCGAGATGGAAACAACAAGCTCACTTTGGCAGATGGGTCAATGATCCAGCGGCAGCGGGACGAAACCTTTGTCCATGCCATTCAGTGCTTGACAGGCCAGTCGAACTTCATTGCTCTCTCAGCGCATATTGTCGAGGTGACGGACTGCAGTGACTGTGACTCTGACTCCCCCAACCTAGTCTTCCCTGTGGAGCGTACACCGAAGCAGAGCAAGGAGCACTGTAAGGCCAAGTTTGATGGAGTTCAGGTTCCACCGAAGCCTGCGTGGGCCAAGGACAAGGCTACTGATAAGGTACCCAACCCTGGCAGTAGCCAAGGTCAAGGCCAAGGACCACCGATGATTTCCAAGGAAGTCCATGGAAGGCCTACATTTGACCCCAACAAAGATGAGAATATTGTCATGGATGATACACAGGCAAACAAGCCCCGCACAGGCAAACCAACCACCGAAAAACCTCCAAAACGGGCTCCAGTCCAATCCGAGATAGCGAAACACGTCCAGCCCCTCACGATTCTGGACCGAATCCTCAATACACCCCTTACAATGTCAGTTGGAGAGGTTATTGGATCCTCGAAGGAGATATCACAGCATTTACAGGACATAATTCGGACCAAACGCGCAGCACAGCCACAGCCGGAGGTTAACCACACAGAATTCCTCTCTGCTGCAGTAATTTATACAAGGTCAAGATGTCCTCTAATTTGGATCACAGTTCAATGTGATGGTAACCCAATCGATGGCATAGTGGATACAGGCTCAATGATGAATATAGTGAACAAAAGGATCTGGAAATCGAGCATTCCGAGACCGTATGACAAATCGCAGCAAGTCGAAATGATAGCTGCAAATAATGGCGAAGGCAAACTCAGTGGTTTGATAAAGAATGTAGAGTTAACCTGCAGTGCGGCCCGGACTTGGGCTAACCTATACGTGGCCGACAATGCACCTTTCGATTTGCTTCTAGGCCGTCCCTGGCAGCGGGACAATCACATTTCTATTGACGAACGAAAAGACGGGACCTATCTTTTGTTCAAAAACCCTTATATGGATGTCCCCGAACTCGACATGCTGGTAGAGCCCGATACATCCGCCCCGGACAGCTTTTTTACTATCCCCGAACACCCCGAGCCACTTCCTTCTCGACCCCCGACTCCCTCCACTTCAACTCCGCACTCATATTTCTACGCACACAAGCCCGACATGTCGCAGGACGACTCTACTCTGACCGAACTCCGCTACACGGCTACGATCGAGCCTCAAGTTGCGTTCCCATGTGTGTACGGGTACTGCGACGATCACCTGTACCAGGACTGGTACATTCCTGCGACCGTACTCACAGGCACCATGTCCGACTCTGCAAGCAACATCGACGCGGCACCCTTTTCATGTCAAGGTCCTGCGTATGTCCGACTCTACCCCACCGCGCATCTGAATGCGCTCCGCCGCGATAGCATCACAGTGGACTTTCAAGTTCCCACACCCAGCGCTAGATGCAACCTGGTACGCGACACAACAACCTTCTCTCTCCCCGACCTCATTCTTCCTTCTCCTGCCTCGGACTCGACCACGGCTACTTCAACGCCCTCTCCTCATCAACGTCTCGACACAGCCGAAGACGAGCACCGTGTTGATGGTCAAGACCAGGCCATGCAAGACGAACTACTCCCACCGGCCTTGCTGCTATTCACGATGGACCACGGCGGAGGAGACAGCGGGTCCGAGAGCAAAGCAGAAGACGAGTGGAACCGGTGCGTCGCACGTTTGTCGTGCACCAAACCCGATACTAACCACATCGATAACAAAAGTGTCATCAATAGCCCAGCATACCGACTCCAAACGACCATGGAGCCGGAGGAGGAACCTATTCACGACACCGACACTCCAACGCTCGAGCGGTACTGCAAACTAGTCACGCGGTACCCGGGCTTCTACGACACTACATCCCCTGAAGCCACCATTGCCATCGCGGACTGTATCGACAACTTCTACCCCGACCATCACCCCAGTCTCCACGGCTTCCCTCCGCTCTCTCCTCACTACTCCGCCCTTGATCAACTCGACCACAAGATTCTCACCAATGCCCTTCAACCCCCCACGTCATCCCATGACTTGCTCAACATCATCTCTCCGGTACCCATCCCTCACTCCCACTCGTCTCCAATTGCTGCCTTCCAAGAGGCATGTGAGCGTATTCTTGAAGACGCCGGAACTCGCGACGAGGACAGACACAATGAACTCGACCACCTCTACGACGACTTAGAGGCGGGTCGACCCAATACGGTCACCTTGAGCCCGAACACGAGGACAACTGTTACGCTTTCGAGCGTGACCTTAAACCAAAGAGCCTTAAAGGTCGTTCTGTCCAGCCGCCTGCAATATACTAGTCCAGGTTGCCTACTCCGAGGCTAACCCTAGTATAAAGCCTATGCTGAACTCTTACTAGTACGGTTCACCTTATCGAAGGGGAACACTAGTAAGATCGGGTGAAAGCGAGTATAACGAGGAACGGTTCGTTATTCGCAAAGGGGACTTAAAGCTGGGGGTCGCTCTGAGACGTCGCCCCTTATATACAAGTTGTGAAGCTGCGGAAGAATGTTCTAGTACTTGTAGAGAAGATTCTGGTAAGTACTACTCGTGTCCGTACTCTTCTGTAGTAGTAACAAAGAGAATGAACTAGAATATACAAGAACATTCTGGAGACTTGCCTAACTAGTAGTACAATAAGACAAACTGATCGCGTGAGAGTAAAAGTACAAGTCCGTTACTGGTAACTCCTGTGATAGTCGTAACAACAACTCACCAACCAAACGCGGTCGACTTGAGCTCGAGCTCGAGGAGCCGCAAGACGAGAGCAACGGGCACGAACACAGGCACGAGCACGTCGATGAGGAGCATTGATCCTCAAAGCGTGCTCGGAGGGACAACGAGCACCACAAGCCTCGTGACAAGCACTGCGAGCCCCACATCGGGTACGATGAGCCCCGGACTACACATATCTGGCAGCATGACGAGAGCACGTCGTGCGCTCCCCTCGTCTCGTATGACGAGATCTGGAGCGCGCGCGCGTCTTGTCTCCCAGCAACAGCGACGTTCGGGCCCCTCCCTCCTCTCCTTCTGTCTTTCTACGCCACGCCCTCAGACTTGGACATAGCCAAAGATGTCAGTGTCGATCACAGTGACCGCAACCACGACCACGACGTCTCGCCCTTCGAGCACCCCCTGGACATCTCCGACTTTCCATTGGCGCTCTCGCCCGAGCACACGACACCGCAACCCGTCACACCGTCAACCCCCGCTACCACACCCGAACCTCCAAGCCTCCCAACTGCTCAACAGCTGGAGTATGAGCGACTCTTCGACGATGGCGCACTCCACGACTTCGTCGAGTGCATCCTGCTCAACGCCATGCAGGATGCCACCAACGATTTATGCGAGTTTTTTCGGGAGGAATTTGAGGTCTTTCAGGCCGACTAGTGTACGTCGTCGCCATCACCTGTCTCCTCCTTCACTCACTCATACCTCTTTCCATTCAGTAGTCTCATGGCACGTGCGTTTGCAACGTGAACTTCTTGATGTGAGCATTACCTATGTTCTTGGTAATCTATCGCCTCCCCCGCTGTACCTTCATCAATGTTGTCTCGAGCATCTTGCTAATTCCCCATGTCCTTCTTGGTTCTTGATGTATTTCCATGCATCTTGTCACTTCAAATCTTACTTGTTATCCTTGCATATGTCTCCATCATCCCCGCATCTTGTATTGTATCATAGATGGCCCCTCATGATTTGTATATTACTGGACTGGCTCGTATATAGATTATGCATATACTCATACCATGAATACTTATATTTGTACATTCATCGACTGACATTGTGTCTCGTATTGATCTATCACGCTGCAGTTGGCCTTCCTGCGGACTTGTCCCGCCTTCCCACCCATATTCCTGTCTTGGCACCATGCCCCGTCGAGGTCGACGTTCTTTCTGGCGAGGGATGGGAGGACCGACGTCCTCGTACTACTCCTAACCTAAGGACACATCCAGCGGCAGTGCAGGCGTCGTTTAAGACTGAAGAGGAGCCACTGTTTTCATTGTTCTATGCGGTAATCGAGACTGCGGACACGCCACAGACGGACCTACATATGCACACGGCCTACAAGCGAGTGAACAAGAAGGTAAAGCCTGTTGCAGGTACTATGCCAGAGGAATTCCGCGTTATACGCCAGTTCCCGGAGGACCCTTTAGCGTCCCTTCCTGAGCTCACACCCATCATCCCCAACTTTGTCCCGAACGCAAAATTGACTCAGAACGTATAGAAAAACTAGCCTTGAACAAAGATGGATATCTATGGCCCGAGGAGGAGAGACTATTCCTCCACATACTCCAGTTGAACGAGAAAGCAATAGCATTCCAGGATAGTGACCAAGGCACATTGCGGAGCGACTACTTCTCCCCATACATCATACCGGTTGTCCCGCATACGGCCTGGAAAGAGCCAAATATTCCCATAGCCCCTGGAATCAAAGATAAAGTCATAAAAATTCTAAAGGACAGAATGGCGGCTGGAGTCTACGAGCCAAGTCGGTCTTCATACCGGTCGCGATACTTTTGCGCACTGAAGAAAAATGGAGACCTCCGACTCGTCCACGATCTCCAGCCACTCAACCGAGTCAGCATACGGGATGCAGGATCACCTCCCATCATGGATGACTTTGTCGAGCCATTTGCAGGATATCAATGTTACACTCTCTTTGACCTTTACTCAGGTTACGACGCACGCATCGTGCATCCGCGGAGTCAAGACCTCACTGCATTCATGACACCGTTAGGACTTCTACGCCTCACCTGCATGCCACAGGGCTATACAAATTCACCTGCAGAATTTCAAAATTGCATGTCTTTCATCCTCCAACACGAGATCCCTCATACTAGTGGGCGCCTGAAGTGTTCGAACACCCGCATTAGGCACTCTTGGTGCGGATATTGTAACACATGAATCTTGCTCACAATTAAGGGTTAGTCAGAACATGTAGCCACATAGAGTAGACAAAAATCTGAGCTCACAGTATATGTGGATAAAACTGTGTGCAACAGTCTCTAGCTGTCTGGAGAGCATGAACTCTTGGTGAGGTACTTTTCTCCTTCCTGCCCCAATAAGTCTGTAAGGGCTGATTGAGACAACCTCACAAATATACCCACAGATAGTTCAGAGCTTGCTGTATGTGCCATATAAAACAAGGGATGTGAAGAGGACTACCAGGGGAGTTATCGTGAGTGAAACTTGCAAGATGAACAGGCATAAATTACATGGTTCTGCTTATGCAGTCTTGGTCGTTCAACTATTGTATACAGACACACATTGTCCACTGCAGCCATGACTACTGCCCTCTCTATATTCATTGATACTATTAGCAGTTTGGTAGCAGCCCTTGAAAGACTGAATTCAGGACAAGTGATGTTCCATATGCAATTATATTAATCCATCTCCCATGTTTCTCAGGCAATAGCTCCCTCAGACTTTCTTGGTCCATCCCACCATTCATATATCACATGCAGGGGTCTCTAAGGTCCCCATTCCAATTTTTATGAGATCATCCCAGTAGGTTTGGACAGTACTTATAAGGGCAGGGATGGGAAGGGTGGATTTTGTACATCTCAGATAAAGTTGATACTTCACAGAATGCCAGAGAGTGAACCATACAGTGTCACCCATATATACTAGAAGCTCAGATGCCTGTCTACCATATGCACCAAAGGGCTTCAATGTTTCTTGTGAAGTGACCAAGATATTCATATTTCATTATGCCCTTATGGTACACCTAACCCGAGGTGTTCGAACACTTTAGGCGCCCACGAGTACTGCCAACATCTTTATTGATGATCTTCCAATTAAAGGATCCCGCACAAATTACCCTGACAAGAATGGAGACCCGGAGACTGTTCCAGAAAATCCAGGAATAAGGAGGTACATATGGGAACATGCAGTCGATGTCCACCGAATCATGCACCGACTTGGATATGCAGGAGCAATGGTCTCTGCCAAAAAGTTGCAAATATGCCGGCCGGATGTTATCATTGTAGGACAAAAATGCACCCTAGCAGGAAGGTCCCCTGAGGATGCGAAAATTGACAAGGTCTTGAACTGGCCACAGCTACAAAATGTGAAGGAGGTCCGTGGCTTTTTAGGTCTTTGCGGGACGGTGCGGATCTGGGTTAAAGAATACTCCGAAATTGCACGACCCCTAACAGAACTTGTTCGGAAAGACACAGACTTTGTCTGGGATGCAAGGCAAGAGGAAGCATTTCAACAGCTGAAGACCCTCATATCCTCTGCGCCAGCTCTCCACCCCATCAACTACTCCTCCGATCGACCAGTCTACCTATCAGTTGACTCCAGTGTCATTGCAGTCGGATTCATTCTCTCCCAAGACAATGAACACAGAAAGCACAGACCTGCACGTTACGGGTTGCTACCCTTCAACGAGTGAGAGTCAAGATACAGTCAACCAAAACTTGAATTGTACAGATGTTTCCGAGCTCTACACCACTGGAGACTCTATCTCATTGGCATCAAACGATTGATTTTAGAAGTGGATGCAAAATACATCAAAGACATGCTCAATAATCCTGACCTCCAACCCAATGCTACCCTGAACCATTGGATACAAGGAATACTACTCTTCGATTTCGAACTACACCTTGTACCGGCAGACAAGCATCGAGGCCCAGACGCTCTTTCCCAGAGACCACCTACCGAAGAGGAACAAGTGCAGGCTGAAGAAATGGAAAAATGGTTAGATGACACCACATTCTTTTCTACTATTCTCCTGAAGCCAACCACATTCAGAACCTACCCTCATATCAAATAGGTCCAAACTCGCAGGAGGAAATACTGGTTCAAATACGCCATTTTCTTATGACTCTTGAGACACCTCCCTTCAACTCAATACAAGCAAAAAGATGATTTCTACAACGTGCATCACGCTTCTACGTGGAAAATGACAAAATATTCAAACGACGGACCGATGGCTATCCGCTTTTGGACGTAATTAAGCCAGAAAGGAGATATCAAATACTTAAATATGCACACGTAAATCTAGGACATCGTGGAACATACGGAGTCTTCTATCATCTTCGGGAACGATTCTACTGGCCACGAATGTACCAGGACGTCAAACACCATGTGGGTTCATGCCACCAATGCCAAATATGGAGTACGAAAAAATTCGAGGTCTCACCCACCATATGCACTCCAGTCACGATTTTCACTGAAATCTATGCGGATGTCATGTTTATGCCCAAAGCTAGAGGATATCATTATCTGGTGGCAGCCTGAGATGATCTGTCTCATGCTGCGGAGGGCCGAGCACTGAAACAATTTACTTCACGAAGCATTGCCAAGTTCCTATGGGAGCAGATCATATGCCGCTATGGACACATCGCAGAAATCATCACCGACAATGGCTCAGAATTTATGGGAACTACAAAGAGACTACTAAAGCGCTATGGCATTCCACAGATCAAAATCACCCCTTATAATAAGCATGCCTCTGGCATTGTGGAACAAGGACACTTCACTGTCCGTCAGGCCATTCTTAAGGATTGCAAAGATAAACCAGAGAGATGGCCAGAGAAGGTTCCCTTGGCATTCTTTGCAGACCGGGTAACCACCCGGCATTCGACAGGTTTCAGCCCATTCTATCTACTCCATGGGATGCACCCCATCTTGCCATTTGATCTAACTGAAGATCGCTAGTGACCAAGATGATCCAAGTTTAGACTCGATGACGAATTCGGAGGATTTCAAGGATGAGTGGCTTCCTTAGACGCTTTAAGAATGCGGGAGCTCTCTGAGAGTTTCCCACCAATTCTGTTGCCCGCACACCACCACTGTCCTTTGACTACCAGCACATTGCCGCTGTCCACCATGTACCGCTATTTCTTCTCCTCCCCCAAAACCATCCTTTATGCTACCGTCTTTGGACCGGATGTGGACACTATGCCTCCAGGCCCTGCCCTAGACCCTCTCACTCCCGCCAACCGTGAACAGTTCTGCACGACTCCTGTCACCTACTTTGTGACGCCACCAGTGTACGTCTGGTACGTCTGGTACGTCCAGCCACAGGCCCAGCAGCCGTGGACCGAGACCAAGATCCGGCCATACTCCATCGTTTATGTCGAGGACCCTCGGCTGCAGCTGGACTTCACCGGCCTCACCTTCTTCATGGACATAGTCGACATTGTCATCCAGGAAGACCATGTCTGTGCCCGGTTCCAAGGCTGGCGCACAGCAAGTGCCGACTTCGTGGCTGACTTCGTGAACGAGCATGGAGGACTTCTCCTTCTGCCGAGCGTGTTCCACGTTCCCCTTTCATGCACCAACCTCTGGTTCCTGCGCATGGCATCGTCGATCATGCCGGTATCTGCGCTTCGTCAACTGGTATATGATCAATACAAGTGAGTAGTCCATTCCTTGATGCAACAAGGACATTGTATTCTAAACTGTGGGGCGGGTGAGATGCACGGAATGTGACTGATTCCTTGCACGTAGTCTGGTCCATAGTTCTGAAACCTACCAGCAACCCTGGCTCCGCAACTACATCACCAGGGGACCAGACCCAGTTCTCCTGCGGAGATTTGAAGCCCGGCCTAGTGTCCTTCAGGACAGGGAGGACGACGTCGGTCTCATCCGTCTGACCGAGTCACCCACACCCTATACGCCTTCAAGGTCTCCCGACATCGTGTCAGACCACGAGCTGCACTCCACGGTCGAGAACCACCTCGCTTCTGAGGACATCGCCGAGATGGTCCTGGGCGCAGGACTCACGGATACACTCGAGTGGGACGATGAACCTGCACGTGCGGAGACAGCACTCGGCACGGTGTCCGAAGGTACGAGCGCCACCCTTTGCGACATCCCCCTCAGCGAGTCAGAAGACACGCTTGGATCTGGAATATCCGAGTTAGAAGTTATCGAGTTGCGATGGAATGGCAGCATTGTCTATGCCAACGATACGGACAGTGTAGCTGACAACCTCTCCGATATAGTCTTCGCAACCAGTGCGATCCAGCCCATTGTCACAGGACCCCGTTACGATGTCAACAGGTACCTCATCGAGGACGAGGAGGATATGGTCATTGACAGCCTCCTTGATGACTAGGCCTGGACACGTAGCAGATTCTGATTGAACATTGAAACTTGCATACATGTACTTCTTGAGTTGGTGAACAACATACCCATATCTCCTTGATATCCCTATGTGAATTGGACTCAGATAACTTCTATAGGTAAGCCACATGATTTTATCTTGTTTAATTCCCCTTTTCTATTATACTATACACCATTATGCTCCAAGCTTATTGTGCTCATTATACTACTCTCCTCTTATTGTTGTCCAACCTTTTGTCCCTCTCATGTTATCTCACACTTGAGATAGAAAGTATTGTTCATCTCCATTGTCCTTGAATATTCCCAGGCCTTTTTACTTCCCTATGGTATTATTCTCAGATTATGATTGTCCTACCTCAATCCTCCCATGCTATTATCCTGATGACTGTTGTGCCTTCTACCCTCATTATTACTTTTCTATTGTCCTTCTCTTATTGTCTTACCAAGAACAATGACCTAGAGAACTGTTTGGTAATATTTGTAATTTTCCCATAGAGACAGTATATAAACCCCCACCCCTCAAGGGATGGAGGGTAAGTTTTCCCCTTCCACTCTCTTGCTGAGTGCCTCCAAGCAAGCCTAGTCTCTGCTACTCTGACAGTATTAATCTGAAGTCAAGTCTATCGTTGTCTAAGAGTTATATGCACGCACACACGTCTATGAACTGAGGCATCCTCAAGCGATCCTCCAAGTGAAGTCAAGTCCAATCCGATATCGGAACATCATTGAATATACGTCCAGATTCTTTGACAGATCCAATTGAAAGTTCCACCTGGGAACCCAACCTGGAATATTCCATCCCGACTCATTCTACCTTGACAGGTTGAGCATTATCACTACACCGAACAACTGGGGTATCATCCGATCTTGTTCAGATCCGATAACCTCAGGTGAAAGTTATTTCTTTGAAGTAACTTTTACGCACGTCAGTCCGCATCCAGGCTTGCTGACACTCTGATGGTGAGAGACCCACGATGGTACCTCCCTGCGCAAACTCGACAGTGAAGCGCTCCCATGTCTCCAGTGCACCGGTGAAGAAGGCAACTAGCGTGGGTTTAAGGTGCGGGAGGTCGGGTGTGCGGCGGAGGACAGCATAGACAGCCTCGGGACAGTCCCAGAGTTGACTGTCAAGGGCCCCAGTTTGATAGGATGTGTCAGGGGCGAGGAGAAGGTCCAGGTTCTCGATAACGCGGTGGCAGTGAGCCTTGACGTGCTCATGGAGAGGTCCAAGATCGAGGAGGTTTGCCGTTAATTGATTGGGACCCCACACCTGTCCCAAGTACGGATGACTGATGGCTTGGGTGTAGAGAGTCAGGATGCAAAGCTCCATGATAGTGTATGTGCAACGGAGGCCATCATAGATGTTCTGTTCCATGTTGTTCCAGGTCCCAGTGCCCTTCTTGCCATGAGGGGACTCAAGGAAGTTGAGGTAGATTGGGAGATGGGGTGTTGCTGGTGTCAGGGAACTTGATAGCATATCCGATGGCTTCCGCTGCTTCAAAGAAGATACGAAGGAAATCTTGGTGTCCCTTCTTATCATCCTTGTGGTGAAACAGAGCCCCCGCGAGGCTTGTGAGCTTGACAGCTCCACCCTGAGATACTTTGGCTGCCCTATCCTTGGCTGCAGAAGCACCAGCAGTGGCAGCAGCAGTATTGTCATGGTTCATGAGCAAGCATGGTCCAGGGATGCCAGCCTCCTTCCAGAATGCCGCTGATACGCCACGGGGCAAAATGAGCAGATAACTCCACCCAGGTCACGGCCGAGGACTATATGCGATGTGCGAGAAGGAGAGCGGTTCCCAACCAATCGAGACTATCAGAGACTCAGGGGGTATCCGCCTACTTCCGACCCAGAAGAGCGGAAGAAGAGAGAAGAAGCCTCGCTAACTGGACGGGCGCGAACTAGAGACTACACCCGAAGCGCGGAAGGACCGGAGTCTGGCCACTCTAACCACCCAAGGGTGGGAGAGAGAAAGGACGACAAGGGGGACGGAAGGGGCGGCGGACAGGATGGACGACGGATCGAAGACTCAACGGTAGCGGGCAGAGGGACGACCTCGACTGCATTTCCTATACGGAGGCGAACACTTCCAATGCGCAGAAGGCGCGGGGTTAACCGCGGAAAGCTCGAGAGAGCGCCGGAGGGAACCACAAAGGGGACAGTGCGGAGACAGTCGGACAATGTTCGGAATGGTCAGTGATGGCGGCGGTGTACTTTCTGTCGGTGAGGGGACTTTTGTTGGCGGTGACCACGGAGAGAACGGTGGAAGCTGAGACTCTGACTCTGAGGGGGAAACAGAAATCTGGGTTGCCTTGCTCTAGCTCGACGATACAAAACCGAATGCTTGTAGCTACGACGGAACCTCTCGGAACTCTCGATAATGCCATTCTCTTCGAATTAGGCTGTATCACGGGTGTCACGAACCCGTGCGGGTTTCCGCGGGTGTCACGCACGGGTACGGGTACGGGTCACGGCATACTGAACCCGTGCCTAACCCATGACCCGTGCGCGGGTTGTGACACGCGTGAGCCACATGCAAGATGTGCCTCTACAGCGGCGAGATCTGAACGCCTCATGATGCGTTTTATACCGCCAGAAAGCTACCGACCGTAGCTTTCCAGTGATACAAAACGCGACATGAGGCGTCCGCTAGGAGGAGGAGTATACTCTTCACAATATCGCCTCAGGGAGGCACCTTGTGTCACCTCTAGAAGATCGTAGAGTCAGCATAAACGAAAACGGATTCACCCAGACGTGTGTCAATGGCAAAAGAGTGTACCATTCAAATCGTGGACAGATCGACCGCAACATCATCAAGATATGGCCGATTTACTGTGCAGCCACTGGCTGACACGGTAAATCGGCCATACCGACCGCGGTAGAGAACGCATCGCGATCGCGAATGGCGCGTTTGAACGCGTGAGTATGTGGCTTTCGAATGTGCCCTCACGCAGCCCAAACGGACGAGATTTGCAGGTAGGAGAGCGGGACTTCTTCACCGCTTTTGGGGACTCAGGGGAAGGGGAGGAGAAGATGGATGTATTTCACTTACCAGGTCACCCAATCTTGTTCTCTTCATCGTCTAATATCCTCTCCTTCCCTTCCAGTAAGTTCCAAGCCCAACATCTTGAAGATCCATGCAGATCTTGCTGAGATATGTCTTGAACTTCCAGGTGACTAGTAGGGGCAGGATGAGAGAAGTCAAAAACATACAGTCAGACAGTCTGAAGCAGTCATAGAAAGCAAGAACAGGACGTTCAGAAGGCCCAGAAAGAGGATTAATACAAGCTGAAGGTGTAGAAGGATGAAAGAGGGAGGGGACCAGACAGAAAACCCGCGGGATACCCGTACCCGCGGTACCCGTGAGCCCCGGCGCTTAGCCTCATACCCGTGGGAACCCGCGGGTTCACGGGTCGGGTTTCTGCGCGGGTGCGGGTTCGGGTTCGGTCCGGGACCCCCGCGGGAACACCCGTGGCACACCCTACTTCGAATGTTCCCTTACCATTTGTCCTGCGCACGGACCTCCGAGCTCTGATAACCATCTCTGACCAACCACAGCGCGTGCCAAGCCCCGATGCATCCGAAGCGCCAGCAACCGACGTTTACCCAAGATAGTGGCATGGAGCTCCCAGCTCAAAATAACCACTCAGCCAATCGTAGGCTCCCTAATGCTGAAAGGCTTGCTTGGAGGACTGCAGAACCGCACGGACGGTCGGAAGCTCGGGCATCCATCCTGGCTTGCGGATGCGGGCTTGCTGACCAGGCCCCACTCAGAGAACTCCGACGGAAAGGGGGAGCTGAGGTGGAAAGACAAGGACCATCGTCGGTGAGCGGATGGAGTGCACGGGGACGTCAGAAAGGCCGCAGTGAGTTGACAGACAAGGGCGGGGACTGCGACGAATAGTGCGCGGAACTGGCGGGAACGGGGAGCGGGCTATCGTGGGGCGAAAAATCCATGCATAAGCTGGGTAGGTGCTCATCACTGCCATCCGTGCTGCCCCGCCCTTCACCGTGTTGAGTTCCTTGTGCATACAGCACCCTGCCCATATGAAGAGATCTGTAACCCACTTCTCTGTGGCAGGCAGCGCAGAGAACTGCACTTCGCCAAAGCGCACAGTCGCGCGTCTGATAGCCTCATGGCTCTGCTTGATCTGCTCGACCTCCCGCAGAGCCTCCCAAGCTGACGGTCCTCCAGCAGCAGCCACAGCAATGTCGAGCTCCTCCTTGGTGAGTGGCTCGAATTCAGCTAGCTCCCCCACAAGGATTGCGCGACGACCGCGCTGTTCCCGGTCGCATTGGTGCTTTGTCTCAAGGAAGAGATGTACGAGCTTCTTCTGATCTTCTGCATGGTCGGTATTTATCCCCTTAACCTTACAGATGATGTCTGCAAGATTGACAGGGTTCTCCTGTCCACGTGGACTGCTGTTCCAAGTCGTGCAGAGGTTCTCAAGCATGCTCATCTAGCCTCGAAGTTGTTCCTCGCTTTAATGGCTGGGGGCTGATGAGAGTCCCAGGAAGTGTTGCTCGTGCGTGTCTCCCTTGGTAAGGTATGTGTGGCCAGACTCAATCTGGACGTGCTTGATGGTCGTACCATCACTGCTGATTGTAATGCCTGTTTGATAGCATGGTGAGTGATGCTGATGTGCTGAGATGCTATGTGCTCTTACTAACTGTCACGGTCAGTGGACCAGCACCCCTTTTTGTTTTCCCTGGAACTTCCACTTTCCCATCTTGATCCCTTTCCTACTTCGTACACATCCCATTTTGGACCCCTTGATTTCATTCTCACGCCCGTATGCTCTGTTCCCGCGACCACATGCCTTGTTCTTGCACTTACCATCCCGTTACCATGTGTTTTCCCACCCTTTTGTCTCCCACTCGTACAGCCTCACTCCCTTTCCCACATGAGTCACTTCCACTGGCACGTGATTGTTCAGAGTAGACTAGTATATAAGCCCCTCCCAGTGCTTACCTGGTCCCCATCTCGACCTCCTGGTCATTGGGACTAGGTGCGCTTTCCCCCATGTACTTTCCCCTTGTCTCTGTGCTAATATAACCTGGTCATTGGGACTAGTCTGTCGCAGTACGCGTGAAGACTAGCTATCGACGACTTTGTGCCTCCGAGCCAGTCGTTGCTCTGCCCTCGTCGAGCTTTCTCTCTACTCCCCCCTTTTCGGCTCCTCGCCGCTTGCCCCTCAGACCGTCGCCGATCGACGTCTGGTGTCTACGCGCCTAGTCGCGGCGACATTAGGTCGAGATCCCTCATCGGTGCTGACACTCTGACAAGAGTGTCCCCATCGCTCAACAAGCCATCCCGTCACCCTGGACTGTTCTCGCAGACAGCACGCCTGGGATACCGCAGACCAAGAATATGTCCATCGGAGGAAGGATCCGGAGGATAACGCTTGGTACTGGGAATCCTGTGAGCAGAACCCTTGCCCCAATCGTCACTATCGCCCCAATCGCATCCCGTTGCAGAGTCACCCACCACACACTCACCCCGACTCTCCCGTTGCAGAGTCACCCACCACACACTCTCCCCTTCCAAGCACCCCGATCGACGAATGCGAGGTCATTGCTCTTATCGCCGCACCCCCATCACATGTGATCATCCCCTCTCGCCCACCGTCAGCACCACCTGTGATGGCCGAACAAGGGCAACCAGGGGCTCAGAACCCAGCAGCAGCCCAGCAGGCTAACCCTCAGCCGGCACAGCCAGCCCAGGCTGCCCAACACGCACAAGCCGCTCAAGCTGCGCAACCAGCGGCGGCTCAGCCTGCTCCTGCCCAAGCTCCTGATGCCACTCAGCTCCTCCTCCAATCGATGGCCCTCCTCACGCAATTGATGATGCAGCTCACCTCCGCCACTCAGGCCAACAACTCGTCGAAGGCGGTTCAGAAGCCTGCACCGTTCAAGGGAGAGCAGGGCGGAGAGGCACGTCGCTTCCTAGCGGCCTTCACGATGTGGGCTATGACCCAAGGAGCATCTCTCAACCACCTCGACGCTGCCGGGAATGCTATTGGTCCCCGTAACGACCAATGGATCCGCACCGTCCTCTCGTACCTGCAGGATGACGCCGCCCTCTGGGCCACCCCGGCCATGGAGCAGCTCACCCTGGGCCACATGCCGTTCAACAACAACTGGAACAAATTCCGGTCACAGTTCAAGGCCCGGTTCGAGTCCGTGGACGAGGCCGTCGATGCAAAGGAGCGTCTCCGGAAGCTCTACCAGGGCTCCCTCACCATCCCGGAGTACGCCGCATGGTTCAAGGAGCTTGCTGGTCGGATGTGCTACTCAGGCGCTGATGAGCATCGCGCCTCGCTGCGCGAGTATCCCGACCATCGACGCCTTCGCCAACCTCCAACGCGACCACTGACGTCCTCCCGAACACTGCGCACAAGCAGCGACGAGACTCGACGCGAGTCGACGTCCAGAACACACCCGGAGTTGCACGAAATGTCGAGAAGCGGTCGACATCGAGCTGACCAAGCAGCATCGACCTCGACGTCAGCCCAGACAGCGCACAACGCTCCCGACTCGCCCTCATCCAATGCGACCCATTCCGAGCGCATTTCCAATCAGCTCGAGATGGGCGCGCGCTGCCTCACCCCGAGTCCGAGACGACCACCTCCCCCTCTCTCCCTGTCCTTTCTACCACTCCAAAACGATTTCTGCACCTCCGCTATACCCCCAGAACTCGTAAGATACACATACTATAGTTCCTACATACAGTACAGTTCGTAAACAATTCGACCTTTGCGACACTGACCCTCCCGACGCGCCCTCATGATCGCGCCTCGCGTATGTTTAGCGATTAGCGCTCTTCGACTTGCTTATGTTTTTCCGCATTCCAGTGTTTTCCTCTCATCCTCATCCCCTCGCGACCGCTCTTTCATGTAGCTACGTCACCCAGTACAGAACGCATGTATATAGACCCCTCCTGCGACTCGGAATAACAAGCTTTAGTCCCCCCTCGACCTCGCGACTTCCGGCTCGACTTTGTCCTCGACCTTCGACTTCCGACACTCAACGTCCCTTCTCTCCTCTCGCTTCGACGTCTAACCTTTTGATTTTGATTCGCACTCTCGCACAGGTCGGCGCACAGCCATTCGACGAGTCAAAACGCGTTGGATTCGACATCTACACTACTACAAGTCCCTACTCGATGCTCTCCCTCTTCCTCTCCCTCTCCATCCTCCTCTCCTCCCTCTCTCTCATCTCTCTCGACTCCCCTCGTGCACGCTCAGTCGGACCATCGCACCTTCGGACCGACGCACATGCCCTGTGTGAAGGTCTATCAGCGCTGACCTCCGAGACCAGTTCTACGAGCACCTCTCCGATGCGATCAAAGACGAGTTGGTGCACACCGCTCGCCCCATTGGAACACTCGAGGAGCTCATCACCGTCACTGCCGACATTGATGTCCATGTCCGTCAGCGGCGCACGGAGAAGGCCCGCCAGCAGGGAAGAACACTCCCTACCCCCTCGACTAGAACCCCTGCTGCTGTGCACACTACCCCGTTCACGCCCGCTGCCCGGGACCCCAACGCTATGGACGTGGACGCCACCCGTACCCGCGAGGACTTCAACCGCTTCATGCGCGGCAAGTGCTACGGCTGTGGCTCGGAGGCGCACGTCAAGAAGGACGGCGGCCACAATCGGGAGATCTGCAACTACTGCCGTCGCGCGGGTCATCGCGAGGTAGTCTGCATGGACAAGTTCCTCAAGAAGCCGCACTCGCAGAGGGTGTCCGCCACCGTGGAGGGTGAAGGGGAAGCTCAGACCGCTGCCTCCACGTCGACCCCTTCTGCAGTCGACACCAGCGTGTTGCTGGCGCAGCTGATGGAACAGCAGAAGCTCCTTGCAGAGCAGATTGCTGCCCTCCAGCAGTCTTTTTAGAATGGGCGCGCGCAAAGGCTGCCGCAGCGATGCCCTCTGATACTACTACAACCCCTCCCCTTTCGAGTACCACGAGCATGTACGATAGTGTTAGTTCTTGCGTTATCCCCGAATTAAACCCTACCAGTTCCCATTTCCATGTGAATGTGTTACTCAAAGGCCGGCACCGTAGTGTACGTACTGCAGCTATGATAGATAGTGGAGCGACAGCGCTATTCATTAGTCGACGATTCGTACAGAAGCATACTATTTTCTTACATACGTTACCAAGACACATTCCCCTTTACAACATTGATGGTTCCAAGAATACTGCAGGTAGTATTACACATTTTGTTAGGTTACAACTCTCCATGGGCGATTACGTAGAATGGCTCGAATTCCTTGTTACAGATCTGGGTCCTGAAGACGTCGTACTAGGCTTACCTTGGTTACGTAGGGTCAATCCGGACATTGACTGGCAGGGAGGTACGATGGAGATCGGGGCCGAGGAGAAGGAGGAAGGGACGGAGATCCTAGCCGCTGACTGGACCCCGGGCGTGGAACGGATCGCCGCCAACCAGGTGCAGCGCAGGAAATGGTGGAAGGCTGGAGTATTGGAGGACTCGACCGAGGAGATGTGGTGCGCCGCCGGGTACACCTACTCCACGGAGCTTGCTCAGAAAGCGAACCAGGACAAGCCTGCACGGTCGTTCGAAGAGATTGTGCCTGAGGAGTACCGCCAATACTCCAAGGTCTTCTCTGAGGCCGAGTCGGAACGGCTTCCCGAACACAAGCCGTACGACCACGGGATCGACCTCAAGCCTGACGTGCCCGAGACACTCCGCTCGAAGGTGTACCCTATGCCCCCAAACGAGCAGGAGGAGTTGGACCGGTTCTTGGAGGAGAACCTGCGCAAAGGCTACATTGTCCCCTCGAAGTCCCCGATGGCGTCCCCTGTCTTCTTTGTTAAGAAGAAAGACGGCAAGCTTCGGCTGGTCCAGGACTACCGGAAGCTTAATGAGTTCACGGTGAAGAACCGCTACCCTCTCCCACTCGCTGCTGATATCATCTCCCGGCTCCGTCAGGCGCGGTACTTCACGAAGTTCGACGTTCGTTGGGGGTACCACAATGTCCGCATCAAGGAGGGTGACGAGTGGAAGGCCGCCTTCGTCACCAACCAGGGGTTGTTCGAGCCGCGGGTCATGCTGTTCGGGCTCACGAACTCCCCAGCGACGTTCCAGGCCCTCATGAACTCCATCTTTGCCAATCTCATTGCTGCGGGTAAGGTCGCTGTCTACCTGGACGACATCCTCATCTTCTCCACCACCCTGGAGGAACACCGTCGAGTCACTCACGAGGTCCTGCGATGTCTCCAGGAACACGATCTCTACCTCCGCCCAGAGAAGTGCGAGTTATGAGCGCACGGAGGTTGAGTATCTAGGCCTGGTTATCCGTGAAGGCGAGGTCGCAATGGATCCAGTCAAAGTCAAGGCAGTTACGGAGTGGCTGGCCCCGAAGAACCTGCTCGAACTGCGAGGTTTCCTGGGGTTCGCCAACTTCTACCGTTGCTTCATCCGTGACTTCTCGAAGCACGCGCGGCCCTTGAACGACCTGACCAAGAAGGATGTCCCTTGGACATGGGGTCTAGCACAGCGACGCGCCTTCCAGGCCCTCAAGGATGCCTTTACCTTGGAGCCCGTCTTGGTCTCTTGGGACCCTGCGCGACCCACTCATCTGGAGGTAGACGCTTCGGGATTTGCAACAGGTGGAGTGCTCCTGCAGAAACTGGACGATGGGCTGTGGCACCCGGTGGCCTTCCGGTCAGAGTCAATGACGGATGCGGAGCGGAACTACGAGATCTACGACCGGGAGATGCTGGCTATCATACGGGCCTTGGAGGACTGGCGACACTACTTGGAAGGGCTTCCAGAACCCTTCGAGATTGTCACGGACCACCGCAACCTGGAATACTGGTGCACGGCCCAGAATCTCAGTCGCCGTCAGGCCCGTTGGTTGCTGTACCTGAGCTGGTTCAACTTGCGCCTCACGCACAAGCCTGGGAAGACCAACACCCAGGCCAATCCCTTATCACGGCTCCCCACACACCAGGTCTCGGATGCTGATGACAACCGCGAGCAGATCGTCCTCGGCCCAGAACGCTTCACAGCCCTTGCAGCCACCCTCACGGACACAAGCACCCTCAAATAGGAGATCCGCGAGGCAGAGCTTCTGGACCCCAAGGTCGTCGAAGCCCTCCACGTCCTCAAGGAAAAGGGTCCACGCAAGTTGACGAATGGCCTCCTGGAGTGGGAGGTGGTCGACGGACTCATCTATCGGCACGGAAAGTTGTACGTCCCTCCAGACGTAAACCTCCGCAAGCGTGTTACCTCCCTCTGCCACGATTCCATCACAGCAGGTCATCCAGGACGGAACAGCACACTCGAACTGGTAGACCGCCTCTTCTGGTGGCCCCAGCAGGCTGCATTTGTGCGTAAGTACGTCCAAGGGTGTGACGTCTGTCAGCGTCGCAAAGCTCCTTGCCACCCCCATGGAACCCTTCACCCCCACGACGTGCCAGAAGGGCTGTGGCAGACCATGGGTGTCGACCTCATCACCGGGCTTCCCAAGGTCAAGGGTTACAACGCGATCATCGTCTACACGGACCACTACAGCAAACAGGTCCATGTCCTACCCATGACCACAGATGTCGACGCTGAGGGAGTAGCGGACATCCACTACCGCGAGATCTTCCGCCTCCATGGTATTCCCGGTAAAGTCGTCTCCAATCGAGGTCCCCAGTTTGCCGCACGCTTCATGAAAGCGCTCTACCAGAAGCTAGGGATTCAACACGCTCTGACCACAGCCTACCACCCCCAGTCGAACGGACAAACGGAACGCGCGAATCAGGAGGTGGAGAAGCACCTCCGCCTCTTCACGAACTCACGCCGGGACGATTGGGTCGACCATCTCCCCACTGCCGAATTCGTCCTCAACAACCGCGTTCACTCCGCTCATAACATGTCCCCCTTCGAAGCGGTCTACGGTTACCACACGAACTTCACAGTACCCGTCGGTGGTCGCACCCGATTCCCTACCCTGGACCAGCGCCTAGAGACACTGTGAGAGGTACGACATGAGGCTGAGGCGGCCCTGCGTATGGAGAAGGTGGCGATGAAGGAACGGTTCCAGCTCGGGAAGCCTAAGCCTCACGAATTCAAGGTGGGCGACCGTGTCTGGTTGGACGCACGAGACGTCACCATCCATCAGGCCAGTCGCAAGCTCGGTCCACGTCGCCTAGGCCCGTATGAAGTCCTCGAACGGACCGGCGACCTCACGTATCGTCTCTCGCTACCTCCGTCCATGCAGAACCGGCACGACGTGATCCACGTTGACCGTCTCACACCCTGGAAGGGTAACGAGGTCAATGGAGAACAACCACCCCCACCATAACCGGTCGAGGTGGAGGGCGAACTGGAGTACGAGGTTGAGGCAATCCTGGACAGTCGCACTTACCGCAATCAGTTCCAGTACCTGGTCCACTGGAAGGGATACGGTGAGGGCGATGACAGTTGGGAACCCACGAAAGGCCTCACCCACTGTCAGGAGCTCATCGATGAGTTCCACCAGCGTAACCCCAATGCCCCTCGATGCATTGCCTCCACCGTGTTCGACTCCCTACCCTGGCAACCCCTACACAACCTGACCGTCACCGAGCCATCCCCATTCGAATGGGCCTCTGGACGACACCCGGGCTCTAGGTCCATCGGGGACCGTCGGACTTAGGAGGGGGGTAATGTCACGGTCAGTGGACCAGCACCCCTTTTCATTTTCCCTGGAACTTCCACTTTCCCATCTTGATCCCTTTCCTACTTCGTACACATCCCATTTTGGACCCCTTGATTTCATTCTCACGCCCATATGCTCTGTTCCCGCGACCACATGCCTTGTTCTCGCACTTACCATCCCGTTACCATGTGTTTTCCCACCCTTTTGTCTCCCACTCGTACAGCCTCACTCCCTTTCCCACATGAGTCACTTCCACTGGCACGTGATTGTTCAGAGTAGACTAGTATATAAGCCCCTCCCAGTGCTTACCTGGTCCCCATCTCGACCTCCTGGTCATTGGGACTAGGTGCGCTTTCCCCCATGTACTTTCCCCTTGTCTCTGTGCTAATATAACCTGGTCATTGGGACTAGTCTGTCGCAGTACGCGTGAAGACTAGCTATCGACGACTTTGTGCCTCCGAGCCAGTCGTTGCTCTGCCCTTGTCGAGCTTTCTCTCTACTCCCCCCTTTTCGGCTCCTCGCCGCTTGCCCCTCAGACCGTCGCAGATCGACATCTGGTGTCTATGCGCTTAGTCGCCGCGACACTAACCATCTGCTTTGATTATTCCCTCCATAATCTGCAAGTCCGACGCGACATTGGCCTCGAGGTTGATACGTCCGGTGGACCGAGTACTGATAGAGCCTTCCACAGACATTCCAGCGGCATCAGCAACCATCGAGATTGTTGCAGAGATCTTGTCTCGAGGGACTCCAGCAGAGGTAAGGTTCTGCACGAGCTCGCGGGACTTGTCACTGATAATTCCCTTCTCCTTTAGCTTCAGGGTAGTCACCTGCTTGACAGCCCCCTTCACAGCCTTCTCGACCGTGCATGCAGCCTGTGCAGGAGCGCGTTTGACACACTTTGATAGGGATGTGTTTTGGGTCTCGAGGGCTGCATTGCGATCCTGTAGATGACCTATCTCCTCAGTCCGGTCCTCGAGACACACCTCCACAGTGCGCGTGTTTGCCTCCTCGACAGCTAGCCTTGCGCTTGTCCTCCCGGGCATTGCACAGCTCGTCCTTGAGCTGGGCATTGCTGTTCCGAGCCCGGTCCTCACGGAGGTGACTGTTGTACAGATCACGCCGACAGGCATCCAGACGGCCGTTCACTGCATGGAGACCTTGCTGATCCTGTGAGCTGGAGGAGCTGTTAAGACTGTGCGTGCCAAGTCAACTCCGGAAGGAAGTCCGAAGTCCGAAGTCCGAAGTCCGAAGGCAGTGCGGAAGTGAAGACTTCGGCGAAGTTATTGACCAACGCCCTGAGGAGACGCAAGGTGTCTTCTATTTGCAAAGGAACAGAACTCCGGAGTTTATACCGGAGTAAGCAACGAAGGAGGAAGTCAAGCAGAGAGGGAACCAGAGAGTCAGAAGCCGAGTGACCAGAGTCGGAAGACGGAGGTCGGAAGTCGGAGGTCGGAAGTCCGGACGGAGGTGCGGACGGGTTTCAGAAGAGAAGGCAATAGATTGAGTTGTTGATACGGAGAAGGATAAGAGGGAAGTGAACGAGATATCAGAACTGAGGTCTAAGGGAGAATACAAGCAGGCTTAAATACTAAAGTCCGGAGGTCCGAAAGGGGTAAGCTAAAAGTAGAGACAGGAGTCGGAGTCCGGTGCCAAGGCGGAAGCAAGTAAGTAGCCAATAGGAAATGGAGGCAAGTGCGGATACAAGTGGATACAAGTGCGGATACAAACGGGTAATACTATTGGGACTGCGGAGGTGATCGGAGTCCGAGGGGAGCGGATAGTAAGGGGTAAGTATCGTAGTAAGGATGAGTCACAACGAAAGGATGAGGAAGTAAGTATGAGTCAATGGACGAACCGGAGTCCGGTCGGAGTTGAGTCCGGAGTTGGGTGTCTTGGAGCACGGGATGTAACAGTGCCCCCCCACTGGGTCTGAGCCCTCGAGGACCAAATTGGAAGTGTTTCAGGATGACGTGGACTGAGTGATCGGAGAAGGAGTTCTTCACGGAATCGGTGATCGGAGATCGGGGGTCGGAGTCCAGCCTATATAAGACCGGTCGTCGGTGTTGGGGACTTCAAACTTTTCTTCTTCATACCACCACCACCACCATGGCAAAGCAAACGAACCCCCAGCCCGCATCGACGGACCTTGCACGGAGACGCAAGGAGGCAGAGGAACGGAAGAGGAAGGCGGACGAGGAGTTGGCAGAGCTGGCCGCGGCGGAGAAGGCGGAGTTGGCCGCGGCGGAGAAGGCGGAGTTGGCCGCGGCGGAGAAGGCGGAGGAGGAGCGGAAGCAGCGAGCGGACGACAAGCGGCCCAAGGCCGAC
>JABYQS010000395.1:0-25063 GCA_022592435.1 Cerioporus squamosus
CGCGCACATGCAGGCCAGGAACCCCCGGAGGATACCGCCCCACTACCTATGTGAAGTACCTGTAATCCGGATTGAGGTCGCCCATGCGCTTCTTGTCGTCCTCGGACAGGTGCGCGTGCACGCCGGCGGCGGCCTGGGCGTCGCGCCGCCGGTTCTCCCACGAGACGCCGAGGAAGTAGACGGTGTTCGCGACGAGGGAGACGGCGATGAAGGCGATCGCGATGCTGTACCGGGGATGTACTTGGCGCGTCCTTGGCGAGGAAGGAGACACGGCGATGATGCCGCCGACTGTGGACGGGGAAGAGGGGGAGGAGAAATTGTTAGGTTCGTGCGGAGGAGGGGGAGAGAGGGGAAGGGAGAGGAAGGGAGGGAGGGGGGAGGGAGGGGACGTACTGTTTCCGAACCCGACCTGGAATGCCGTCCCGACGGCTCGTCTGTGGTGTCCGCCCACTACGCATCGTCGAACGTCAGTCAGCATGCACCCTCGCGCAAACACAGCACACAGCAAACACGCGCGCAAGAGCGAAGAGACTCACAGTTCGTGTTGAACCAACACACGATGATCGGCATCGCCGAGTACGTGCCCATCGCGGCGAGGAAGAGCGCGGCGTACTGCAGGTGCGCGTCGTCGTGCACGACGAGCAGGATGACGAAGCCCGCGAGCGAGACCGCGGTCGTCGCGAGCACGAACACGTAGCGCATGCGCAGCCAGTCGGAGAACGTCGCGGAGAGCATCGCGAGCGCGAACGCGCACGCCCAGGGGGGCACGGAGAGGAGCTGCGTCCGGATCGCGCTGTGGCCCAGGCTCTGGATGATCGTCGGGGCGAAGTACGCTGTGAGGGGAGCGAGCGTGAGTGAGGACCGCGTTCTGCGAGGCATGGCGCTGTGGACTGACCGTAGCCGTAGGCGGGGACGATGAGGCCGAGGTACATGAAGCCTCCGACGATGATTTTCCCTGTGATGCGGGTCAACACACTGACAGAAGACGCGACACAGAGGAGGAGACGACTCACAGTCCTTAAAGACCTCCAGGACGCTCTTGGGCGTGAGCGGGTCATGGCGCTTCGAGTGCCCGACGTCCTCGTACAGACGCGCCTTCACGAAGTCCTTCTCTTCCTGACTCAGCCACGTCACCTCCTCGGGAAAGTCGGCGATGGCAAAGTACAGGATGAACGAGACGACGCAGGTGAGCGTCCCCTCTGCCACAGTCTTGTCAGCACAAACGCGCACTAAGCTCGGGGCGGGCACACGGGAACTGACCGAGGATGAAATCCACCTCCAGCCGCTGTACCCACGCATGCCGTCCATCTTCCCGATGGCGCTGGCGAGGAGGCCGCCGAAGCCGCCGGCGAGGGTGGTCGAGGAGAAGAAGAACGAGTAGCGTTTCTGGGCTTCGGCGCGCTTGTACCACATCGCGATGAGGTAGAAGCAGGCGGGGAAGACACCGCTCTCGACGACGCCGAGGAAGAAGCGGGTCGCGATGAGCCCGCCCAGGTTCTGCGTGAAGCCTTGGAGCATGGTGATGAGGCCGAAGAGGAACATGCAGAGGGAGACTGGAGGTCCGGCGGGTCAGCGAGGGTGGATGCGCAGGAAACGTGCGGACGTACGCCAGACATGGGGCTTGAAGTGCTTGAGGAGGGCATTGGAGGGTATCTCAAAGAGGACATATGGTGCGAAGCTGCACACCGTTGAGGATTCGTACGGGGGGCGCGTGGAAGCATGACTCACAATACGACCAGTGCCGTGTTGAACTCGTTTCCTCCAAGTTTGAGGTCGGCCTTGAGACCAAAGACGGCGGCATTGGAGATGTTCACCCTGCGTACGAATGAGCAAGAGGGGGATATGTCTGTGGATGATTGGACTCACCGGTCAAGGAATGCGAGGAGGTACAGGACGCAGAGGACGGGGACGACGCGCATGTCAATCTTGCGGACGACCTTTGCCTCGTCGACATTGGGAAAGCGCTGCTTGTAGTCGCCGCCCTCTGCCTTGACATACGGCGCGAGGTTGTACTGCTTCTCGACGTCGGGGGAGACGACGCGCTCCTGGAGGGAGGCCGTGGCTGGGGGCACATGTGAGTTCGAGTCGTCGGACAGAGACGGGCAGGGGACTGACTGTCGCTCATGCTGTGTGCAGCGGTGGCCTCTGGGGAGAAGGGCGAGAGAGGGCACAGGCAGCGGGGACTGTGCGGGGCGCTGCGAACGCTTTCTTATGCGTCGCGGGCGTCGGCGGGGCAGATCAGCTGGCACAAGTCATCTTGGATCGCCCCTAGTCAGTATAATTTCGCTCGTAGCGCCCTTCCCCGCCCTAGCCTTATATGGGCATCCACCTTCCTCTTATGTCCTCCTGCGAGCCACGGACGCCTTGCCCTCTCGCGACTGGCCACGGAGGCGAAGAGTGCACTGCGGCGGACGAGCACCGACGCGCTCTGACCGCATGGACGCGCTTCAATCCCTGGCGCCGCGCAGAAGCACATAGCCCTTCCGGGTGCCTGATCCGGGCCTCCGCCTCTCTCCGCCTCTTCTCTCGATCACGCGAAGCTCACCTGCTTCTCAGCTGTCCATCTACGATCGCTCGGCATTCTCCTGGGCTGCCCATCTGACCACACCGTCTGCAGCCCCTTCGACTAGGCAGAGTATATATGCAGCTACTCGAAACTGCTGATCAGCCTGGTTGGACAAGATCAGCGAAGGCGGACGCGGGAGGAGGGCAGGCCTTCGGTACCCCTCGCCGTCTTCTCTCCGACTCAAACGACATCTCGCGGCCTCGTGTGAGTCTCTTTGCCACTGAACGTGGACATTGAACGATAACCTTGAACATAATCTCACCGGCATAGTAGAGACCCGGCTTGAGGTCCCGTTAACACTCTGGGAAGATGCCAGTGAGAGTATGCAGATAGCGATGTTGCCAATGAAAGAATTGTGCGAGGGTTACTATACAAGAGTTCCGTCAGTTGCGTGTCGTCAATCCTTGATGTTGCCTGTGTCGCGAAGAGGTCCAGTAGAGCGGCCGCTCACGACGCCCGTCGCTTGAACTCCTCGTTGAACTCGCGCCCTATGAGCATCCGCCTGATTTCCTGAGTTCCTGCGCCGACGGTATATAGCCGTGCATCGCGCAGAATGCGGCCTGTGGGGTAGTCTGCCGGGGATAAGAAGACACTTCATTCATGCTGCGTCCTGAAGAAGCTGCTCGTGTACGCACCGTTAATGTAACCGTTCCCACCCAGACATTGCATGGCATCAAGGGCGACCTCCACTGCTCGATCGGAGGAGTACAGGATCGCGCCCGCGCAGTCCTATCCGAGCCAAGGACGATAAGCTGAACGCTCTTCACACCCACGAACGAACATGGATATACGTACTCTTCGGCTAACCTTGCCCGCATCGCATGCTTTCGCCACGGCATAGACGTACGACCTGGACGCATTCAGCTTCGTGTACATGTCCGCGACCTTCCCTGTTGTTGATGCATGAGAAACGACATATCCGCGAAGAACTATGGAAGCTGATCCTGACCTTGGATGAGCTGGAACTCCCCGACTGCTTGCCCGAACTGCTTCCGATCGTGCACATACTCCACCGCGATGTCGAAGGCCGCTTGCATCAACCTAATTCGGGGCCACACGATCAGCATCCGAGCAGGAGCATGCAAGGCCAGACACTTACCCCAGCGGGCCACCGCTCAGCACGAGGCGTTCCAAGTCAAGGCCCGACATGAGAACCTTTGCGCCACCATCCACGGGTCCGAGGACGTTCTCTACGAACATGAGCACAAGCGTCAGCCCGGATACGCGACACTGGCGACACAAAGAGCCCGACTCACCCTCTGGCACGAAACAGTTCTCAAACACCAGCTCGCACGTGTCGCTCCCGCGCATGCCCAGCTTGTCCAGCTTCTGGTGCGTCGAGAAGCCCTCCCAGCCCTTCTCGACGATGAACGCCGTGATGCCCTTCGAGCCCTTCTCCGGGCTCGTCTTCGCATACACCACGAGCGTCGACGCCACGGGCCCGTTCGTGATCCAGAACTTGTTCCCGTTCAAGCGGTAGCCCCGCCGTCGCCCTCGACGCGGTCCGCGCGCAGCCGCATGCTCACGACGTCGCTCCCGCTGCCCGGCTCGCTCATCGCGAGCGCGCCGACCTTGCGGCCCGCGACGAGGTCGGGCAGGTACTTGGCCTTCTGCGCGTCCGTGCCCCAGCGGTGGATCTGGTTCACGCACAGGTTCGAGTGCGCCCCATAGGAGAGCGCGACGGACCCCGAGGCGCGCGAGAGCTCCTCCATGGCGAGCGTGTGGTTGAAGTAGCCGAGGGAGAGGCCGCCGTACTCGGGCTTGACGGTGATGCCGAGCAGGCCCATGTCCCCGAGCTTCTCCCAGAGGTCCTGGAGATGGCCTGTCAGCGTGATCACAGTGGAGGAGATAGAAATGGGGGAGGTGGGTCGAGAGGAGATGGACACGCACTGGGGGGAAGTTGTTCGTCCTGTCGATCTCAGCGGCCCTTGGGGCAACCTCCTTCTCCGCAAACTCCTGTACGGCATTCCTGAACTGTGTTCCACGCCACCGACGGCCACGTCAGCCTATAAGCTCTCACATGTCAAAACGAAAGAGAGAATGTTCGCACCTCAGCTTGGTCCTCCGTCAGTCCAGCGACGTCGGTGTTGTAGAACGACGCATTCTGCGCTGGTGTGCGACGGCAGCGATCGCGGGCTTAGCACGCGCCCTCAACAGAGCAGATCCAGGCAGACGGGTGAATGAGCGCAGCATTGTCGGCGTCCTGGATGTCGTGAGGTTGATGCAAGTTTGAGGAGGAAGTTGTGTACCCTATAACTTACCCCAGTGCGGGGAAAGGACGAGTCCGGCCCGAGTTCAAGATCCGGCCGGAAAGCGGAGCGGTCTACAGTACATAAGTAGACACTACAACCGGTACTTACCTGAGTACTTACTAAGGTAACTAAACTGTACTAGTGCTATGTAGGACTTGACTACAACCGTAACAATTCGGGCGGCTGGGCACTCAACGCGACTTTCGTGACCGCGAGTCGCGAGGCGCGACCACCAAGCGACCACCAGTGACCATGGTGGCTCCGGTGTCCTCCCCCACTGTCGTCCCTCGCAGTCCCGTCTTCCCGCGGCTCCTACCCCTTCCACCACATCCGCACCCAATACCACCTGCTCCGTCGTTCCAGCGACGCGAGCGGTTCATCAACTACCGGGACATATGGCGCGAGATGGACGAGCTCAGCGACGAGGAGAGCGCGATTGAGGCCCAGGTATGTCCCTACCTCCCACATCATCTCATTTGATAAGCATAACCAACATCTCACCCTTTTGTCCGTCGCGTGTCTGGGAACTGGGGTTGCCGACGGTAGAACGCGGAGATCAAGAACAGAGGGTACAACTTCCTTATCCCCATCGGCCGGACATGGACGCAGCACGAAGAGAAGAACGACGTAAGTGATAGATCCGTTGCTGCTGCAAAGCGTAAGACTGAGCATCCCTTTTCGCGGACGTTCCGCGCCCTCCACAGGCCGACGACGCGTCGGAAGGATCAGACGGCTCCGACCGCACTGGCGACGCGAACTCGCTCATGGACGAAGACGAGAACGACTCCTCGGAAGAGGAGGAGGAGGACCTCGATGCGGACATGGAAGATATGGATCAGACTGCTAACAACACCGCTGACCTCGACGCAGAAGAGACGGGGAGCTCTGAAGAAAGCTCCGAGGAAGAGGACTCCGACGATTGACCTCGGATTGTACTGTACGCTCCGCCTCTCCAGACTTGTATCTATAGTTGTACAACATACCGCTGCTTTGATCTGTTCGCTTTTCTTCGCAAACGACAAGAGATGTCCGTTGGGCCCTACAACGGGTAGAGTGACAGCAGATATTACAGAGGGATCACACCTCCGTTTCACAACGATGGATCGAAAGGAGCAAAGGCCGCCTTGAACGCCGCCACATCCTCCTTGTCCTCTTCCTCCGATTGTGTACAAGCCTTCCAATCGAACCGGTCTGCCATCCCGAGGATAGACACCAGCACTTGTCTGCGAAGCCGTCAGTGGCTGTCACCCATAAACCAGCACCACGCAAAACCAGACCACACACCTTCCAAACTGTATACTGAACGGCCCATGGTCGCGCATCAGATGGACCAACTTCTTCCCATCTGGCAGGTCGACCCGGAAATAGCCCCCACGCCCACCCGCACACGCACGCAGCGCCTCGTCCGGGTCGTCTTCGAACGCGATGTTCAGCGCACGGGCTTCTTCATTGAATGCGTCCTCAACGGCGTTCTTCAGCTTGCTGGGTATCGGGACGACCTGTACGTGCGCATGCCCGCCCTTCGCGCTCATCCGCCCGACTTCGAAGCAGACTGCAACGGCACCATGCTTGGCGTACATCGCGCGCAGTGCGGACTTGTATCTATCCGGCGAGCCACGTTAGTATGGCGCCGGCTGAGGCCCGGGTGGACGACTCACTTTTCCGTCTCGTCAACGATAGGCTCTGCTAAATCTGGAGGGATGGAGAGATATGTGGGGTAGTGCGTGATGGGCACTATGAGGACATGGCCTCCGCCTGGTACGCGCGGCACGTTCGGGTGGTCTGCGCCCTGGTGCGTCGGAATGATCTGCCCTTTGGGAAGAGTCACGTAGCACTCCGAGCCGATGGAGACGATCAGGTGCTTGCTACGGGTGCCGTCAGTTAAACCCTCGAACAAGGCGCGAGGCACGCTTACGCAAGGTTAGGATTCGACAAGCAGAACCAGCATTCATCCGCTGCGGAACATGTGAGTACACCGATGCCCTGCTTGCAGAACTGCACGTACGAGCGATCTCTTTAGGCGGGCCGCGTCTGCCCTGTCGATTACCGTGCCCAGTCTGATTGGCGACGGGACAGTCCTCGATGTAGTGTAGTTCGCTACCGCACGCTCTGCAGACGTAGCCTTCGCGGGGTTTCCGTCCGCCGGTGTCACCTACTGCGTTCTTGACCGGACAGTCCCGGATGAAATGACCAGACTGTGAGCTCGGTATCAGCAACTACTTCGGTCAAAACGGATGGAACTGAGCCCTTTCACCTCTTTGCAGATCCTACATATGTATCCCTCATGAGGCTTTTCCCTCTCTGGACAATCAGTTATGAAGTGCTGGAGGTACTAAGTCAATTGCGCAAGCACCGTGAGTGTCCGTTTACTATGTACCTCTGGAGACTCGCAGATCTTGCATTTATATCCAGTAGGCGGTTTGTCTGGCGGACCATCTGCTGCAGTTCAGAGACGCAATACTTGACCAGTACACAGCGCACATACCTGTCCTGCTTCGCTTGCCAGGCTGTTGCGCTCCAACGTCGAGCGGCCGCTTTGGAGGGCGATGCAGGAAGGGGTTCAGAGTCGCATTCGCGGGCTTCGGTTGAGGCTCGCTCGTAGCGCTCAGCGGCGCGATCGAGAAGGCGTAGAACCACTGCACCATGTCCCTTGTCAGTCCCGACTCGGGGTTCGGGCAGCTATGAATTGGTACCCACCCGCGGCTTCTTGCCAGATGGCTGTTCGCCACCAAATGCGCCTAGACTGACGAATCTGCTGACGCGGCCGTTATCTTCGTCCCAGGTGTACGGCTCGCGTTCCCAGAAACGCGGAGGGTGGCCGCCTCCGGACGTGAAGTGATATCGGGGTTTCGTCTTCCGCACAACCTCTGCTACGGGCTCTACTCCAATGGAGGCGAGTTCCGGGGCGGGCAAGGGAGCGGATGAGAAGTGTGTGATGCCCGAGGGCCAGGCGTTGCTGATGAAGATGTCGACGAGCTGGGAGGACGTTGTTGAGGACTTGATGGAGGCGAGGGAGGTGTAGTTCTGCTCCTTTGGCTTCGACGTGGTCATGGTGTTGGCGAGAAGCCTCTCGACCGTTTTTGAGGTGAAGTAGGGGGAGGTGAATCCCTGTGTGCTCCGTCAGGCGCAAGGTACCGCCATGGGTCAAAGCGAACTCACATGGGCATCTTCGGAAGTGTACACGTTCGACTCGTATACCCCAGCAAGACACGCTATGCGGATCCCTTGGGCTGTGGTCAAGACCCCGGACTTGTCTGCGCGTTCGAAGGGTTGTTCTAGTTCGAGTGGCGCTACGCTTATGTGGAATGTACTCACGGAGCAGGAAGACATTCTTGCTCAGTGCCCCTCCCGTCTTGGCGAACTTCTCGATCACAGGGGCCGGTAGTGGGTACTCGCCTTGCATGATATAGCATTCGACGGGGGCTGTGATGACAATACATTGAGCGAAGGATACGTACAAGGAACTGCGACACAACGCGACCTTCCAAACGACCTTCGAGCAGCTGCATGACCTCATGATCCTCCTCATATGCGTCTGCCGCGTCCTTCGGGGGCCCGAAGAAGTCGCCGAGACATAGCACCAGGTCGAACTTGCCGTGCTTGTCGTCAATACTCTTGATCTTCGCGAAAAGGTCGCGGATGGAGCCAACAGCTGAGCCCACTGTTAACCTTCGGGGAAGCGTCAGCACTGCGCGTACAATTGCAGACAACACAACTTACACCTTTGCCGTAGACATCCTCACTCTCCCGTTCAACGCGGTTAGCGTCTCTAGATGGTCTACTGCTCAGAATAACTCCGACTCGACCAACAGTACTGCACGTATGTGCCAGCAGAGACGCAAGATAACCCGCGGGAGTCCTAGGTGGCGCTGGAAAGGGAGACTATAGCCTTCGAAAAGTCGGATTCGTAAGAGGACGGCGAACGAACGCGAGGACTCGAGGGTGGCTGGAGAAGGACGCGAGCTTGAATTAGAGAGGGGCGCCTATGACGCATCGCGTCCATAGGGTGTCACAGACGCTCGTGTAGCTCTCAGTTCAAGTTCGTCGACCACCACCGGTACCAGTCCTCTCGCTATAGTGCTGTTACACTGCGAAGATTTCTTTCAGGCTTACAGGAGGCATGCCGTGACAGCGACATATGCACCCGGAAATATGACCGGGGTATACACTGAGCTGAGCCGACCATTAATAATATTGACATGGTTGTCAATACCCACTGCGCACTGAGGTTACCAATCAGAGTTGCTTTTAAATCCCGTTTAGCTCAGTTGGTAGAGCGCGTCACTAGTACATGGGTTTCAAGATTCTGCTCTGCTATGACGAGGTCAGTCGTTCGAGTCGGCTAATGGGAATAGTTTTTCTATCCCGTAGGGATGCATCATGTACTTAGGACAGTCCTCCGAGACCGTCTTACCCCTTGGTGAGCCGGCATGCCCTTCACTCGCAGACTCACGCGCGTGAGTCTCCTGGAGTACTGTACCAGTGAGAAACCCGGCCCTTCACGCCATGCTCCGCCACGCTATTAACTAGCATCCGCTCATTGAGACGACCCTGCGCATGGTGAACTTGAAGGTCTGCTCATCAGGCACGAAGACACCTTGTTTTCGCTGCCTGCGCTGAAGTCGAGGGCATGTCCCTTGTCGCCCTACATGGATTCGGAGGACAAACATGGAGGCCAGACGCCCCCGCGCTCTCTGGGACAAGGTTGCTGCGCTGTCATAATTAAAAGCACCGGGTACACTTTGTAGTGCAGAGCATGGGCGGCGTGGTTGTCACTGAACTTATTGAGCAAGGCCGTCCCCGCCGCGGCCGGCGCAGTGGCAGCACAAGGATAGCTGTATTACCACCGGTTGCCCAGCATGACACAGCCAACAGTGGCTGCAATGCATGCATGTATGGCGAAGCTTTTGACTGCCCGGAACTCTCCAGTGCTGGATTACACAATCCTGAACCATATGGACCTCGAAGTTGATGGTAGGGATGCGTTCACATCGCTGCACCGGGAACCCTTCAGGGCAGCTTGAGTCAGAGAACCAGACCACGCTGTCAGCACAAGCATCGCGGCATGCAGTACCTGGTATGTGCCTTGAGCGGCGGTTCCTGAGAAGCAATTGAAGAACCGGCGGACCGCTATTTGCACGCCGTATTTGGAGGTGGTTGTTTGCCGACATTGGATAGCGCTCGTTGCAGGTCCTGCGTCATGGTAGGAGAGCGGGTGCCGGAGATTGTCCCGCTATCGCATAGATGCGAGGTGCATATTCGCCGAGCAGGCACGACAGGCAGAAGTTGTGCTCTCCAGGGACGGACGAGTGCCGGCGGTAGGTCGTCCTGCCATCTGCAGAACAAGGTAGCAGCCAGATGAAGCAAACGAGCAGGATGATTTCCCACGTGGAAGAAGGGCGAGCGCTGTGTGCAGCACCCGAGCTGTGGTTCTCTGTCCGGATGGCATTGTTCTCGATACAGTCAAAATGCTAGGGCATGGCAGCGAACACTCACCCCGCTGTTCCTTACCGTCATCTCCCCCTGGCTCTCGTATTCTACAGGTTCCGGTTCCCTACACGGCTGACGCAGGTCCGGTCAGCTCGTCCATATAAACCCGCCGGCGAGGGTCTTTCCTCCAGGCAGCACCTCCTCGCCCCAGGGCCCATAGACTTCGGACTCTACCAACCTCCTCAATTGCCTCGCATTCTGTAGAGCAACATGGTCGGCATTCAGTCCCTGGTTTGCGCCCTCCTCGTGTCTTCGGCAGCGGCGGTCCCGCTACACGTCTCTATGCCTCCGTACACCTGGAAGACCGAGCTGTGCAAGCTCTCTCCGAGGATTCAGAGGGCGCTCTGTCCCCGTCAGAGCTCGAGCTCCCAAACGTCGGTCGATACGCCTATTGGCACCGCACACGGCACGTCGGACGACTCTGGTGCCACCCGGTTCGCTGTCAAGTATGCATCTGTCACGCGGTGGAAGCCATCTGTCCTTGCTACCACCTGGGAGCTACCGTGAGTGCTCATGCTCGTCTTCTTCGCATGGGCTGCGGTTCTTACGAGGTGTTTGTTGCTAGGAATGGCGCCTCCGACGTCACCGCACTTCCGGTTCCCTGCTTGCAGACGTCGAGTGACGGTAATACAGTCGGCACGGAGGACTGCCTGTCGATGATACTATACGTCCCGTCATCAATCTCTCAAGGCAGTAACGCGCCGACGTTCATGTGGTATGTCCGGCTTCGAGTCCGCTAATAATTGCGCTAGACTGACGTTCTCTCAGGATTCATGGTGGTTCCTTCACCGGCGGCTCAGCAACAGGTCCCGGACTTGACGGGTCTAAGCTCGCTGCGGCGACTCAGTCAATTGTTGCGGTTATCCAGTACCGTCTCGGTACAGTGAGTATATAATTATCGTTACCGGTCTCGTGTGACAAGACTAATGTCTCGTATAGCTCGGCTTCCTGGCCCCGGATGGTACTCACAACCTTGCGGTTGTTGACGTGATTAACGCCCTTGGGTTCTTGAAGGCTGTTGTCCCGAGCTTTGGTGGCTCTGCTTCAAAGATCACCATCGCTGGACAGAGCGCCGGCGCGAATATGGTCCGGGCAATCCTTGCGACCCCATCCGCGTCGTCTCTCTTCCAATCGGCAATCCTCCACTCTGACCCGATGGTGAGCTCCCACATGCCTTTTCGATATTCCTATCGCTAATCAGCCGATAGGATTTCGGTTTCCTCTCTCCTAGCGTTCACCAGGAGGTGCTTGATGCATTCACCTCGAACATCAACTGCAGCACTTCGGATTCGGCTTGCCTGAATGCGTTGTCGACCGATGCCATTATGTCCGCTCAAAATTCCCTCCTCGACGCGGCCGTTAACGGCGACCTGGATCCCGCCGCCGGCGCATCGGAGCCCATCCGTCCGGTCCGCGACAACGTGCTGATAACCAACCCTCTCGACCTCACTGCGACCTTCCCTCAGCAGTCAAAGCCGATCATCCTCTCAACCGTTCGCAACGAGGCAGGGCCGACGATCTACGGAAACATCCCCTTCGACGTCGACGATTCGGTCTACGAGGACCTTGTGCAGTCCACATTTGGCAATCCCCGCACGTCTCGCATATTGGCTACGGCTCTCTACGCTGCCAGTCCCGCCGTAGATGGAGTCGAGCCCGACCAGCGTCCCCAGCTTGAGGAGCTCGGTACGGACCAGATCTGGCGCTGTGCCACTTGGACATTCGCGCGCAACTGGGTCGGCAACGGCGGCAAGGCGTACGTTGGGGAGTACAAGGTCGGCGCAACATACCCTGGCAACGACGGGGTCCCGTTCTGCACGAGTGGCGGCGCTGTCTGTCATCAGGACGACATCCAGATCATCGTGAGTCTTCTTCCCGATGAACGTCTGTTGTACTCTCGGCGCTGACCTGTCCTTGTAGTTCGGCACCGTCCAGAACCCTAGCTCCGCGCAATCAGCACTGATCAAGGAGATGCAGGCTCGCTACAGCAACTTCCTCCGCACCGGCTCGCCCAACGCCGACGGTTTCTCTACGTGGAACATCGCTGGCACGGACAACGTGAACGCGATCAACCTCGGCCAGTCCGGCATGGCCAGCGTCGGTGCCTGCAACACCAGCTACTGGGGCAACTTCGTCCAGTACGACTACCAGGTCTTCAACCTCTAGACCCCCCCTCCCCCACGACTTTGTTCTCCGACTTACTCTTGGTTCCGATCACATAATCGCAAAAAACGGCATATATTGCAATGTCCCTTGTCCCCTCTGGGTTTATGGCTTTCATGACGTTCTTCACGCGACGACGGTTACCGTCACATAATTCCTACCACATCTTCTAATCTTGGACGTTCGCCGCTACTAATAGTCTTCATTCACGCATCTCTCTGTTTGCTTCGTTTGCACTCTGCACGAACTTGATTGGGGCCCCTTGCATAACGCTTTCCATTTTTGCTTCCACACTGCGACTCTTCCTGTGACTTTTTTGGTCTCCTCACTGTATCCATAACGCTCCCCGGGGCTGTATCGTAAGTTACGCCCTATGTCTTGTAGCCCCAGATCACGTTTCTCGTAGCCCCTCCGTGGGATAATGTGTAGCTTTGCTTAAAATACACTGTGTTGTTGTCCCATGAACATGAGTGCCTTGTGCGCCTGCTTGTCTGCTGCATAGTCACGATCGTACGAGGCAGAAATCAGGGTTGTAACCCTGTTTCAGTGCTTTACGGTGCGCCTTATGATTACAAGTGAACGCAGTGGACAAAGTCAAATACATGCGAGACACAGTTCGATCCGATCCTTAGGGATGAATGACGAAGAATATAGTATATGGAGGGTGTTGTTCACCATGCCGCGCTGTTGCTAGGATGTGCGATGTTCCTTGTCGAGCGATGTCGGTCAGAGTTTGGCAGGCTGTGAGAACGCATGCTCCTCAATCTCCGTGAAGATGTCGAAGTTCCGCTCCAGCAGGATCTGAGTCGCCGCCTAGAACGTCTGCGATGAGCCTACCTGCATCCCAGGGTGTACTGCGAAACGAGCTTACCCCTCCTTGGCCGAACTTCACGCGAGAACGGTGGCGTCTTCCTGGCGAACCCCCGCGAGCCTCGTCGCCTTCGTAGGTCAGCACGCTGTACCCCTCGGCCTGCGCCGCTGCGTCTTGCAGTGGACGGGGGTTGATCACCATGCGCCCAAACGCGCCCTGTGACAACGTCCGCACCCGGTCTCGTTGCTCCGCAGTGTTCTGCGTGCCCTGGAGTATCTCCGCGAGCGTCTTGAGAAGATATAGCTGAGGCGGGAAGAAGGAGATGCGCTGCGCGTAGAACTCCTCGAGCGCCTTCGCAGGGTGGACGAAGCGTGCCTCGATGACCTCCTGGCCGCCGTCCGGGGTGGGAAGCCGTTCTTGCTTGTCCCCTGAGGAGAACCCGGCAGGCCGTGCCTCGTCCAAGAAAGTAACGTAGAATCGCGCATCGAAGCGTCTGCCAATACGGTGAAAATGGCCGCCGTACAAGGACCGCCGGGTGTTGTGTCAGTCACCATGGAAATAGGTGTTGTACTGCGTTCAAGGGACGTACTTCGGAAGGGGCGGGGGCGTGATCCACCGAGTGAAGGGTAGAAGACCCTCAATATAGGGTTTCAAGTTGTGTTGTGCCAGGAAGTCGCGGAAGAGACGCTTCTGTGCGTGGATCGCCTCGCGCGCGGCATCCAGCTCAGCGTTGCTAGGGATTTCTGAACTTGAAGGATGAACAAGAAGGAGGCCAGATTCCTCGAACAGCTCCCGTATAGCTGTGAAGGGCAGCCCCTGGCCCTCGTCTTGCTTCTTGTCGTAGTTCCCGCCCGGGAAGACCTACGAGTCTTTATGAGTGACGGCACACTGGCAATGTGCAAAAGAGCAGCGACTACTGACGTGTGCATTTGCGAAGGCGGTTGACTTTGGGTTTCTGTGAACAAGCAGGATCTCGTTACGGCTGTTAACGACGATGACCGTTGCAGACGGCCTTGGAACGGCTGGCGCAGCCTTCACTTGCGTTGAGCTCGACATCGTGCGCACTGCGCGCAGATGCAGGCGATAGGGAGCAAACATAACGGTGTGAGACATTCGTGTTTTCACCACCGGCCATCGGCTGCGAGAGAGCCGGACCGGGAGAATGATCATGGTGATCATGGAGGAGGACAGGAGGCTGTGCCTTACCCCGCATCTCCGCATCGGACTAGCACGGCAAAGGAATGTGGTGCACATCGTGCCCGCCGTACCCCGCTCGTTCCTCTTCGTACGTTCAACCCGCTCGACAGGGCACGGGCATATTTTTCCGGAGTAAAGTGGAAAGGACAGTGAGCCACACGTCTTTCAATGAACATTCCTTGGCACCACACAGACCAACCCAAACTGCACGCACTCTTCAGACAGTAAATACCTCCCTCTATCTTACAGTCGATGCTCGTTCGGCTAGGCTAAGATGGTGGCAACGTCTTTACGATGTCTTTCCATGACTGACACGGATTCAACACGAGATCTCACATATGACCGTACAAACCATCACTCACCGCATGATGCGCATCCCGGAAGTCTTCGTGGGTGTTGGCAATATGCAACAGGTACCTAGTCAATTTTGCCAATTCGCGGTCTGCCATCGCTGCTGGGGTGTGGGCGTTCTTGAATGCTGATATCTTCAAGCCTTCCTTCGGGTTGAGCGCAAAGTTCCTTCCCTGCATTTCAATTTGCCGACATGTCAATTCGGAGGGACGGCAATATCAAGTAAACTGGGGCTCACGAGATCGTCGATATGTATAGTATTCTTCGCAGAGCTAGTGGCGCATGAACCGTCGAGCATCAGTTGGAATAAGCCGTTCAGAAGGACTCACTACTGCGGGAAGTGGTTCCAGATGATCTGAAGCGCCTTAACCGAGTGCTTGTATGGCTTTCCGTCTTTTGTGGAGAAGACCGTGAACATGCATGTCTTGTCCAGCACTGTGTGCGCATTAGTGGCGAGTCATGGTGACAGTCATAAGCCGCAAATACCGAATGATATCTGTAGCGTCGCTTTGTTAGGTAGACCGCTTGATAGGATGACGCAGTGAAACACGTACCTTGTAGTTACGTACACCACCAAGCATGCCTAACTCGACCAGTTTCGTCTCCAGCCAAACCCAACTTGTCTGTGACCTACCGACGGCGAGTCGTAAGCACCCTACTAGGTGACTAATGCAGGATGTACGCACCAGATGCAGACATCGTAATGCGGGTATACAGCTTCTAGGAACTCGTGAAGACCAGGTCTTGCACACTCATGTGGGGGGAGTGCGCCAGAGGTAAGAGGCTTCGTGTCCAAAATGGCTGGGCTCGAAGTCTCAGCTATAGTATGGAATCCCGAGATAACCGCCACCTACTATAGTCTATGTCCAGTACGAGTAACCGCTTCCCCTCACGCAGAGGGTTTATAATATTGACGTTCAGTTTCTTCGTGTGTTCTTGCACCTTCCGACGATTCCGCTTGTCGTTGATGTAACTTGCGGCTGCGGCGGGATTCGCGCTGAAGTCCACGTCGAGATCGTTGATGACGTCGGGCAGAAACTCAAGCTCTGCCAAAGCAAAGTACATCAGCGTTTGAAGGTATACTAAGAAATGGCGAGTATACCGTGAGGATTCTTGATCTCATGTCCTTGAGGCGTACCGACGAGCGAGAACTTCTTGCCGCTAACCAGCTTGAGGTCACCGCTGCCAGTGCGTAGTCGGATGACTTCAATATGATTGAGATAGCTCCCAAACTTTGAACTCACATTCTCTCATCGTCTGATGGCAGCTTCCCCTTCACGAGTCCGAGGATCTTCTGGCGTTCAGGAGGAACATCCGTGAGGCTCATGAGAGAGGCCTTCAAGTCAAAGACCCTACGTGGCGTTGTCAACATAAGGCAAAGTAAACATCAGTATAATCCGTGCCAACCTATCCGACTCAGCTATATCGAGGGTAAAGGGCTTGCCACTCCACGTGAACTGTAGATGTATCCATTTCTCTTCTTGCCCCGTCATCGCAGGATCAACCTGCAAGTATATTTTCAGAAAGTGCATCATATTTCTTACAGCAGCCAGCCTACCTCAGCTGTCAAGGTCATTGTTGAGGCGAGAGCATCATGCTCGACCAGAGATAATCCGTCGGAGCTCATGTTGTGACTGACGTTCACCGTCCTAGTCGTATGTGGCTATATGGTGTGCTGCGGAATCCGAGAGGCCTGAAGATCGTGGTCGATGGTGAGATGTCACAGCTAACAAGTCACAGAGGCTGTAATTACTGTAGGACGCGTGGACCAGTCGTGGGCTGGTGGCGGGCTGTGGTTGACTTGAACACGCGGGCCAGGTTCGAGGATTGTGGCACTCGATCACGCCTGATCTCAGATCGCATACATAGGCGCCCGAGGCACACACTTCATTCCTGGTCAGTCATAGCGTGTAGTTGGTTCAATCCAAATCTGCTCTCTGCTCATGGTTTGGCATAAGTACACTCAAAATCTCCAGTCTCGATAGATACACGGAGGTACTCTGCATATGATACAACAAACGCTGCTCCGACGTGACACAATACAGGACAACAACTTCTCCGATTTACCTCAACTCTCAAGATTGGCGACCGTTTCCGCAACAAGGTTCAAAGCTAGAAGCGTAGAGGGTGCTGATGCAGATGTGACTTAGTGGTAGCGCAGCAAAGAGGCGTATACCACATACCTGAGGTTACGCTGCGTGAACCCGAAGGCTGCTTGTGAGGGGTGAGAATAAAGCTGGTCTCGTGGAACTCCCATCCAGCCGGTACCGCGACTGTGGCACAGCTGTTAACCCGTCGTCATCGCAAAAAAGAAATTTCCCCACCATTCACCACTTGTTCAGCAGTTAAACCAAGGTACACCTGGGCGAGAGGCAGGGGAATGGAGGTGTACGCTCTGGCAAGGAGGTGGAAGGTCTTCTTGCGGAACGTGTCTAGCAATACATGGTAAGCCACTCCAACCTGACCGCGTGTAGCATTGACGTGAGATACGCACCAACAAACCCTGTAATCATCCCGGCCAAGACCTGCCCAAGAGGCTCGACAGAAAAACTAGGATCCAAAACAAACTGGTGCAGCTGCTCCGCTCGAGTATAGATATTGGCGTATTTCCGCTCAGATACGGAAGACAAGAGGCTGAAGAGGCCTTGGACCAGAGGAAGCGAGGTCAGCGTCGCAGGCAGTCGCGTCAGTGCATGACGTGCTGGAGGACTATGAGAGAGTAGTGAGCGCGACGTCTACACTAACACGAGTGGCGGCGTACATGTCGTCAACAATCAGATATGCCAGCACCAACGGCGCAACTAGAAGCAGTCTTGCAGGGTTTCTATCCTGGCCAGCCTGCATATAAGCCATGATGAGGACGGCGATCGCGCTTGCATGGGATCAGGGTACTATTGGGAACATACGGATTGATCCCCTCGTTCTGCGACCTCAATCAAGTCCCGTATACTCCCTGATCGCGCGAGTTCCGTGATGCTCGGAAAGAGCAGCTCATACTCAGACTTCTGAGTGCTTGCATTTGTTATCGGGGGCTGGGGCTGTTCAGTAGCGGTTTGGGCGGGAACAGGAGCTGTCGCGGGTTCGACGGCGGCGGGTGCTGCTTGCGGTGGTGGCAGCGTGGTCCGAGCGGCGTCCTCAATTTCAGTCGCGCTGGAGGGCGGAGGAGTAGGCGGTCCAGTCATCTCTGTGTTTCGGCAGGGTACAAGCAGTAGTGTGAGGTACTTAGTCGGAATCCGTTAAATGAGGAGGAGGCGAGGATGGCGTACGCGTAGACGCCCATAATGGTCACGATACATAATTGGGCGCCTCCGAGATGCACACCGGGCGCGCGCGGTGAGGGCCGTGAGGCTGTTCCACAATCCAGACCTAGACACAGGCCTGCCTCCCTTCTTCCACGTACTTTCCGCCGCCAGGTCATACGCATCATGGACGAGTTTAAGGAGGACGAGATTGAGAGTATTCTCTATATTGGACGAGAGGTTTCAGGTTAGCAAGCAGCCGTATGTGCGCAATCAGCTCATCACGGCAAGGACAGTGTACAAGATCCCTCCCCTCAAGGCGAACGAGGGGCATCGCGCACAGGAATGGGGTGACCTTGGAAATCCTCTGTGGAAAGGCCGTCTTCGCATAATAGAGCGATCGTCAGGAGTATCGCTGCAATTCGAGGATGCCACAACCGGTGAGTAGCAGTAGCGTGCTGCATGTTACCGACCGATGTAATTCATGCGACGCCCTTGACTTGTATAGGCGAACGTATGTTGCTAGCCATGATGCTTCCACTACCTCATGTGACAATACCCTCCAGTCTTCGCGAAGGCAGCGTATGACCCGGCGAAACCGTGCGTAGAAGCCGTTCTCGATTCGTCAAGATACTTCGTCATCCGAGTGGAGGACAACGGCCGCAGAGCATACATCGGCATGGGTTTCCTCGAGCGTACAGATAGCTTTGACTTCAGTTCGTCCACCCATCTCATGCTCCGAAGCCTAATGCCTGACCTATGTGCCCGACAGACGTCGCACTGCAAGACTATACCAAGTGAGCTTGTTCTTCTCTTTATTCTCATGTGGATCGCCGACATACTCCAGGCGGTGGCGAGCACTCAAGAACCCCTCCGAGGCACCTGCCAACGAACCTTCGCCTCATATACCCGCCGGGCCGAAGAAGGATTACACCCTGAAGGAGGGACAGACCTTTTCCATCTCCATTCCCGGAAAGCCCAAGGCATCTCCGAACAGTACAGGTGTAAATCTGTTGGGTGGGAGCTCTGGAGGTGGTCTCTCGTCAGGTAGCGGCGGTATTCCAGCGCTGTTACCCCCACCGCCCAGTGCACCCAGGAAACGGTAGGAAAGGTGGCCGGATTGTCGTTGCTGTGTACTATACATTCCGTTGCTCTGATTCTGCTCAGGACGCTATGACGATCGGCCGTCGCCGCAGACTTTCCCATATTGCCAACGGGGAACACTGACAGCGCAATCGCCACTACTGAGCCGGTGTACTGCGCAACGTTGCATCATCGCAATGCGAGATGCAATTGATTCTCAAGCTCGCTAGCGTCAATCCCGGAAGAATATCTTCGGTGAGTTATGCTCGGTCGCTTACTCCACCTGTTCTCCTCGGTACTCTTGAAGGGGCATTACCGGAGCACGGCGATCTCAACCACTTCGACGTTCCTCGAGCTATGTCCCGGCCTGACCTGGACTACCTCCAAGGACCTTGTATGGTCACCAATGAGCTGAGTCCTTCTGGCCCTCTAGTTCATTCCCGATTGCGCAGGTTGTTCCGGTCCTTTGACAGCGGTAATCCGGGGCGTCCGCCAAAAGGGCGCGTGGTGTCCACCAGCCTTCTTCGCCGCTCACTGTGCCTGGTGGATGATGCTGCCATCCACCTTTCGTGAGCATGCAGAGCTTTCCTGACTCGGAGTGGTCACGAACAGGCAATTGTTGTGCAGGTCGACCACCCTCGGGCTCGGATGCACTATTGATTGGTGCCGAGTGTTCTGTGATGATGGTCTCGAAGACCAACGGAAGTTTGAAGATCACAAGGGCTCGCATGCACGAGACCGGACATGAGCGGCTTTACTTGCTCCGCATGCACTCGTGCGTCTTGCATCTGTCCTCCGGGACTCCTTTGCGTGGGTAGAATCTATCATACTGACGACTAGTGACGAGGTACCGCTATAAGAACGCCTTGTCATATATAGACCAGTACCACCTGCACGCTCACCGGACATGACGCGCATACGTGCCAGGTTCGGTCATCCTGACCATGACGAGCTGCTCAGTAGGCTTAAGGCCCAGCCGGAAGGTACGGCGTTGCTGCCCCCGTAAAGCCCGCGAGCTCCTTCCGTCAACCTTTGCCAGCTACCATGAAGGACTTTGAAGCCACCTCATTGCTGCGTTGGAGTGACTTTGAAGCGGTGCTTCCCACTCAGGTGGCGGAGGAAACATGGCTCGTGCCCAAGCAATGCCAAGTCGGCCAACTCCATCCGAACTTGTACAGACGCCGAGATTGCGCTTGAAAGACTGACCCGTCGCGCAGGATTCAGCCGCCGCTTACCGCCTACGATTGGATCGTGGTCGGGTGAACATGCGGTCCCATGACTTACGCCCAACCGCGTCCACGTCGACAACTGACCTGCCCCGACGTCTTTCCGCCACGTCCGCTCGGGTGTTCGCCGGATATTCTGGGTGTTCGACGTGATGCTGGGTGCCAACGAGAGCCCCTCGGGGGGCTGTTACTGCAGCTATATAACGACCAGCCCGGAGAGCTGGGAGACCAGGATCCACAGACCCTCTCAAGCTCCGGTACCGCAAAATGTCCAAGTTCGCGTCTCTCTGCGCTCTGCTCGCCATCGTCCCCTCCCTGGCTTACGCCCAGGCTCCCGTCTACGGGCAGTGCGGCGGTATCGGCTGGTGTGAGTACCATGGACGGAGCTGCTTGTAAAACACATTACTGACACTCTTGCATCTACTCTAGCTGGTGCTACCACCTGTGTATCTGGATCCGTTTGCACCAAGCAAAACGACTACTACTCGCAATGCATGTAAGTCTATATCATTGTGACTCCTGCTAGCATGATGCTCATAGGTTGTCGTGCAGTCCTGGCGCCGCGAGCTCGGCACCGTCTTCCACTCCCCCGACTACGACAGCACCTCGTCCACTCCCGTCAGCACTCCGCCAACAAGCACCACCAGCGGCGGTAGCGCCCCCTCTACCACCCCGGCTGCTGGCAACCCTTTCGTCGGCGTCACGGTAAGTCGACGATACTTGCAACACATTGAGTGTATGATGCTGATCTGTCTTCTCGATAGCCCTTCCTCAGTCCTTACTACGCTGCTGAGGTCGCCGCGGCTGCAGATGCCATCACCGACTCTTCTCTGAAGTCGAAGGCTGCGAGCGTTGCCAACATCCCGACATTCACCTGGCTCGACTCCGTCTCGAAGGTACCCGACCTCGGCACGTACCTCTCGGACGCCTCTGCTCTCCAGAAGAGCTCCGGCACGAAGCAGCTCGTGCAGATCGTCGTCTACGACCTGCCCGACCGTGACTGCGCGGCTAAGGCTTCGAACGGCGAGTTCAGCATCGCGGACGGCGGCCAGGCGAAGTACTACGACTACATTGACCAGATCGTCGCGCAAATCAAGAAGTTCCCCGACGTCCGCGTCGTCGCCGTGATCGAGCCCGACTCACTCGCAAACCTCGTCACGAACCTGAACGTCCAGAAGTGCGCAAACGCGCAGACCACCTACAAGGCGTGCGTCACCTATGCCCTCAACCAGCTCGCCTCCGTCGGCGTGTACATGTACATGGATGCCGGCCACGCCGGCTGGCTCGGCTGGCCCGCCAACATCCAGCCCGCTGCGCAGCTGTTCGCCTCGATGTACAAGAGCGCGAACTCGTCGTCCTTCGTCCGCGGTCTCGCCACCAGTAAGCCTCTCCTTCCCTTTGTGCCCCCGCGAGTAGTGAGACTCACGTTGATCTCACAGACGTTGCAAACTACAACGCCCTCAGCGCGGCCTCGCCCGACCCGATCACCCAGGGCGACCCGAACTACGACGAGCTGCACTACATCAACGCGCTCGGCCCCATGCTGGCACAGCAGGGCTTCCCCGCCCAGTTCGTCGTCGACCAGGGCCGCTCCGGCCAGCAGAACCTCCGCCAGCATGGGGCGACTGGTGCAACATCAAGGGCGCCGGCTTCGGCACCCGCCCGACGACCAACACCGGCTCTTCGCTCATCGACGCCATCGTCTGGGTCAAGCCGGAGGAGAGTCCGACGGTACCTCGAACAGCTCTTCGCCCCGCTTCGACAGCACGTGCTCACTGGTGCGTTCCCGTCCCCCTCCCTCCCTTTCTGTCTCCTCTATTTTTGTTTGTGCTGCTGCTGACGGATTCCCATCGTGCAGTCTGATGCCACCCAGCCCGCGCCCGAGGCTGGTACCTGGTTCCAGACATACTTCGAGACCCTCGTCTCGAAGGCGAACCCGCCGCTGTAAAAGCCTCCCTGGTGTATCGATGGTAGACCGCTGTATCCATGTGTACTGTATCTCTTCTCAAAATCTAGGTCTTTCTTTCTCTTCTCGTTCCTGTGCTGGCTGTTCGCAGTCTGGTGGACGCGACTGGAGATCTCACACGAGGTAGCCCTGTGTGGGCGGGTGAATTCATCCTCAAGATATCCGCCAACCGCGCAGGCCATGATACTCATGCGGATGCCATATCAACACTACGTTCCCAAGGTGAATGCGGATAGACGGAGCGCAGACTCGCGAGACGAAGATCGAAAGACCGAGCATTATAGTGGATTCCGCAAGCAGTGCATATGATACACGGAGAATCATCCAGACGATGATACACTACGATAGTAAATATATGTAACTAACTGTTCATCATACGCAGTGGGCCTGCGGGCGGGAGAAGAGAGCCCACGACCGCTGTAGCCACAGCGTCTGGCAATGGCATAGCAAGAATGCTTATGATACACCGCCCAAAATCGCCCATCGGCCACCGAACAACCAAGAAATCCTATCTGCGAGGATAGTGTCGAGTACTTAGTGTTGGGACCAGTCGATGGAGTTGATGTCGATGCCCTCCTGCACCATTTCCCACAGCGGACTGGAGGAAGAGCGGGTCAGCGGGATACGACGCAACGCGGAACGGACGCAACGAACCTCATATCACGCAATTTTTGGACGACAGCAACAATCTTGTCGACTACGTAGTCGATCTCGGCTTCGGTGGTGAAGCGGCCGATACCGAATCGTAACGACGATGCGCCATGTCCTCTGCCGCGCCAAGTGCGCGCAGGACATATGATGGCTCAAGCGAGGCGGAGGTGCATGCACTGCCGGAGGACAGCGCAATATCCTAGTGGGGTAAAGATGAGGATGGTATAGAACGGCATGAGATGAGCGTCCATACCTTCAGAGCCATCAGCAGACTCTCGCCCTCGACGTAAGAGAAGCTAAGATTGACGCATCCGGGGTACCCATTGGGGTCACCATTGCGCACGACGTGTTCGACGCGCGAGTTGATGCTGTTGATGAGGCGGTCGGACAGCTCCTTCACCCGAGCATGATCCCTCTGTTCAAGATATGTCAGCGAACCGTGTATGACAAAACTGGGGCAGGCTGCAACTCAGTACCCCTGCACGCGCGATCATGGCAAAGCTGGCGGTTCTGCCTGCAATGCAAGCGACACACCACGATGCTCCCACATGGATATATGCGGTTGTGCGTGGAAGGTATCATCAACGCAGCCTGTAAAGAGTAGTACTCACCGCCATCTCCTGCTTCGCGATCCGTGCAGCCTCGCCTATGCCGACCACCAACGCGGTTGGTAGGGTACCACTCCGCAGGCCGCGCTCCTGTCCACCGCCGCTCAAGATGGGCTCCAGACGGACACGCGGTCTCCGCCTGACATACGCAGCTCCGATACCTTCGGTCCGTAGAGCTTGTGACCGGATATGCTCATGAGGTCGACGTTCATCTCGTTCACATCAATCGGGATCTTGCCTGCGGCCTGAGCGCCGTCGGTGTGGAAGTAAACGCCGCGGTGCTTCCGCACTATGGCCCCAATCTCCTTGATAGGCTGGATGACGCCGGTCTCGTTGTTCACGGTCATAATCGAAACCAAGGAAGTGTCGGGGCGAATGGCGGCCTCAAGCTCTGCAAGGTCGATGATGCCATTACGCTGGACGGGGAGGTACGTCACATCGAAACCTTCCTCCTGAAGCTTGCGGCAAGAGTCGAGCACACACTTGTGCTCCTGTCATGGGTTGAGTAAATCGCCGTGCCGAACAAAGTGGGAGATACGCACGGTTGAGTTGTGATGATGTGCTTTTTTCTGTCCTTGTGGAAGCGGGCAACACCCTTGATGGCCATGTTGTTTGTCTCGGTCGCACCAGAGGTGAAAACGACGTCTTTGGGCTCAGCGCCAATGAGGTCGGCGACGTGCTATACGGCGGTTAGCCTTGCAGAAGCCATATCACGCGATACTGCACATACCTTGCGCGCGTCCTCAACAGCCTTCTCTGCCTCCCATCCATACGCATGCGTCCTACTGTGTGGGTTGCCGTATTGGTCGGTGAGGTACGGGAGCATGGCGTCCAATACTCTCGGGTCAACGGGAGTGGTGGCCTTGGGATATGTCAGACGACTATATACCACTGCCAGCTTTGTGTCACTGACCTGCATGTCCAGGTAAATCGGGCGGGCTTTCTCAGAAACACCGCCCTCACGGCGTGAGGCTTCAAGCTTGAAGCCGAACATGTCTGTAACTGGCTCAGTTCTGTCTGGTGACGAACAAACGGGGAAAGTGTACTGACCGACTCGCGGTGAGAACGCCGTGTCCTCTTGGTATGACGGGGACGTCGACTACGCTGGCCCGGTCGGCACCCGAGGGCTGGGGACGAAAGCCCTGCGTGCATCCTTGATCGTCGCGCGCGAGACGGTCGAGCGGAGGCGGGGGCAGAACGGCAGAGAGCCTTTCCGGACTTTGTTGAGACTCGCGACAACATGGTGGACGGTGGACAAGAAGGCGGGTTATCAGATAACTCTAGCGGCCACTCACTACTTACGCCTTCAGTCAGCACCCACTACGACCCGGCGTAGTCACGGGAGATGAGATGCTTCCGGCAGCCCACGAGCAATCACAGCCCGACCAGTCCCAGCCTATCCCGCTCTGTGCCCCAGCGCCGGCCCCAGTTGCCGTTTTCGGAGCCAATCAGGATCCAGC
>JABYQS010000396.1:0-25045 GCA_022592435.1 Cerioporus squamosus
CAAAAGGGTGGGAAACACATGGTAACGGGATGGTAAGTGGCGAGAACAAGGCATTTGCGGTCGCGGGAACAGAGCATACGGGTGCGAGAATGAGATCAAGGGGTCCAAAATGGGATGTGTACGAAGTAGGAAAGGGATCAAGATGGGGAAGTGGAAGTTCCAGGAAAAATGAAAGGGAACGAGAAGGGGTGCTGGTCCACTGACCGTGACACGACACCATGTCCCATATCTTACTGGACTGCGAGGCGGAGGGGCAGCAGACTATATGGGACCTACTGAAGCAGACATGGGCGCACACCGGGGCCGAATGGAAGGAGCCATGCTATGGCACGGTTTTCGGCACAGCATGCGCAGTTTTCAAGACTGACAATGGCTCTCGAAAGACGACGATCGAGCATCTCTGGTGTATCCTATGCACTGAAGCCGTGCACCTAATCTGGAAATTGCGATGTGAGCGGGTAATCAAGAATGACGGCGCAGAGTTCTCTGTGAACGAGGTCACCAACCGGTTCTTCTCAACCCTAGACTCCCGACTCACACTCGATCGACGCACGGCAGTGATAGCTAGAGGGAAGAAAGCCCTGCGACCGACTGACGTTGCTCGTATCTGGCTACCGGTGATTGAGAACAGTGATGATCTCCTGCCAAAATGGGTAGGAGACAGCGGGGTTTTAGTGGGTATTAAGCGTGGGAGATGAGGGAGAGCAGTGGCAGGACCCACTGCTTCCCCTCATCGTCCGCGCTTCGAGCCCCACACCTTGTGCGTAAATGGCATTTCCTCGCGGTGAATTTCGGCATTATCTACATATTTATTGAGACACGTCCGAGGGCTACTGTCCTAGGGCGGGTCGCCTAGCGCGTCCGGCTGGTATTCACTAGCCACGAACTGTACCACAAGCCCCTATGGGGATCAATGCGGTTCAGGACACTATGCGCTCCACCAAAAAAAAAAAAAAAAAAAAAAGGAAAGGCATCGGCAGCCGCTGTTCAGTTCCCGGTGGCGGTGCGGCAGTTAATGGCATGTGAATCCACATTAGAGCCTTGTTATGGTGCTTCTAGTCTTACTTACTCGACGTTCTTACCCTCGTCACTCTTATCAGTAAGTTTGGCCTTACTCTCATGAGAGTCCGAAACATTAATGCGCAGTAAGTCCCTGAGTTAATGAGACCGTACAGGTGTTCGAGCTAGTCGCAGGGGAAGGTAGATTGGGAGGTAAATCTAGCCTCGTCTACTCGATGCAACAATACGAATATACGACAGCACGGCTTCCGTCAACGAATCCCTTCACAAGGACGCCCTCGCAGGGGATGGGAGACGAACGAAGGAAAACAGCCTCGCTCCCGCTTCCATGAAGTAGACGGAGGTAGATAGCTCCGTTTTCCTTCTCTGCACCCCGAAGAACAGCGAAAGATACCAATACGCGGATATTGTCCATATCCACTTGCTGCCCAGTCGAAGTCAGCCGACATGGACAACGCGTGGTGCTGAGACCATGCCTGTAAGGTATATGGAAGGTCAGCGTGCATCGCGATGTGCTCCGGAGCGACGCTGGTGATATTCATTCGCCGTCGGGGAGAAGTATGTGACAGGAGGAAGAACGCAACGGTCGAGGGCGCGTCGAGCAACGAACGAGATAGGCTGGTCAGCCTGATACCAGAGTACTTTGACCATGGCATGGTTCCTGGATGGAAAGAGGTAGAAGCGAGTGTCCCCGGCGGCGAGGACACGCTTCGGAGCCTCCTGGTCGCACTGCACTGCTAGAACGACCAGTTCGAACTAGTGTTGAGAGCAGAAATTCGTTAGCATGCTGTAGTGGCTTAGAGCGCAAGGGCGGAAGAGACCAAACCTTCGATGAACGGAGAAGACTCGGACTGACCGATAGTCTATAGATACATGAGACTCATTATCCGATTCGCCCACCAAGCAGCACTTCAAGTCACGCTGTGCGGATATCCCGACCACCCTGCGGGCGACCTGCAATAAGGCGTCCGTTATGTTGCGTATCATAGTCGGTGCCTCGGGTGCGGGTTGGATGCATGAGTTGCGAGTAAGAGTACATGAAGTTCCGGCTTGAACAGAGGACGTGTAGATCCGCCCTTGTGCATATCAACCACGGAGGAAGGTTGAGGGAACGGACCTGAAGATGTACCATGCTCGTCTCAATCGTTTGGTCGTCACGTACGTGGTCACAGAATCTATTCGCTCTTCCACTTCGCCGTGTCCCTGCCCTCGAGCACGATCGTGATAGAAGCATGTCCAGAATTGAGACTTCGACACAACAGGTCCCGAGCACTGCAGAGATCATGAGACCAAGCGTCATTGGCAATCAGGACTAGACGGACGCACCTGTGACATTACCAGGAGAATCCGAGCTTCTTCCACTGGCTCGCTGTGGAAGGCGAAGCGGTGGAAGTGTACCGCGACAAGCGCTCCCACGCCCTTGTAAAGTGCTGCTGCGGTAGCCAACTCGCATCCCCGGCACGGGCTCCCGCGCGCACCGCAATCGCGAGCAGAGCGTCGATGTCGCGAATGTCGAGGTACTGCTTGTCCCGGAGGTACGACTGCGTCGCTATGCGGTGGTCCGACCACGCCTGAAGCTTGAGCAGGAGCTGAGGTATCAACGGCATCACGGGAAGCCCCGAGATAGTGACGATGCGGGCGGGAGGCACGTTTGGGATGTTCATGTCTCCCTCGGGGATAAGGATGTCGACTTTGCAGTCGTACATGGCGCGTATGTGGGTCTTGGTGTACGCGTAGGAGCCCTCTGTGAGCCTGTACCAGACTACTTTGTACGTTGCGAGGTAGGTCTTCGAGGGGACCATGTAGAAGCGGGGATCGGCCCTAACAAGCATCTCTTTGAGGGTCTCCTGGCCATATGCTTTCGTGAGCACGACGAGGTCAACGTCCTAGGCTGGTGAGTCAATCAGTGTCGACGTGGTCATAGGTTGAACGGGCTCACACTGGGCGTGCGGCTGACTCCGTAGAGCTGGCTGGCGACTCCTCCCGTGAGGCAGCACTTTAGTCCATGCTTGGCGAAAATGTCGATCGCCGTCCGCGCGATGTCAAGAACTTGGATGCTTGTCGGAGACATATGTGAAGGACGAGTGCGGAGGATAGCGCAGGAGTCGGAAGCTATGATGCGTTACCTGGGATTTATACTATCGATACCGCCCGAAGCTGAACGTGGGATGGATCTCAGGAAGCATACTTGTTATGGTCATGAGAATCGACGGTGGCCTAACGCACGCGGTTCCTGCAAGCAAGGTGATCAACAACATGAGTAAGAGTAAGTGTGGATGCACATACCTAACCGAATCGGGGAGTTGTCAAAGCCTTACCCAAGGTGGAAGACCAACTCAGAGGTCACAATGAGCATGTATGTCTACAATCGCAGCAACGCGTATAATACAGCAAGAATACATCCGGTCCATCCGTAGAACAGTGTACACGTACAAGTCTCTAGCTCTGTCGCAGATGACTGCTCAAGTGCCCTTCTTGCCTATCCGGACAGCACCCTGGAACGGCAAACCGGAGAGCTCCATCTCGCCATCCCTTCCGTTCGCGAATGGTAGACCCTCGACGCGCACCGCAACCGCTGCGACACCTTGCACACCCGCAAGTGCGCCTTGCGAGCCGAAGATCACCTGTTGTGAATGGCATCGTGAGACATGAGGGGTCGTCGCTCAAGCAAGGCATACGCACCTTCGACACGAAGTCGCTGAACTCGCGCTCGCGTCCGGGAAGCACTTCGAGCGGGACATCTACAATCTCCGCAGAAACCGCGACGGTCGAACCGCTTCCAGCAGGTCCGTTGACCGGATGACAGTCAGCTGGGAGCCAGTCCTCCGGCAAGATATGGGCGAACGCGCGTGGGGGCAGCGGGTCCGGGAGCGGCTGTGTAGGTGGAGGGTCGAGCGACGTTGCATTCTCTTCTGTGGGACTTGGGACTGGCCCGTCGTAGACCAAAACGTCCGGAAAGACGCGGCTAGCGTTCACGCCGACGTTGATGCCTCGTGGGAGGACCACAAGCGCATGTACAACGCCGCTAGCTACCATGCCAGTTCCAACAGGCTTGATCTTCATGTTCGTGAGGGTGACATTGCGCAAGATTTCGGGCTTGGGATGCGGGGCAGGGAAAGTGGTGTTGATAGTAAGCTCGGGAACAAGCGGTGTTGAGATTTGGATGTCTGCGTCGCGACCTGAGATGTACTCGCTCACAAAAGCAGAAAGCGCACTGGAGGAGTTGCCGGGGAGAGGGACGACAGAGCCGCTAACTGTGAGTGAGATGTTGGGGTGAGTGAGGTGGAAGGGATGGGAGCGCACGGAGGCGACGGGGACGCTTGGCGCAGCCTGACCCGGCGAAGGGAGAGAAATAACGAACGGCAGAGATGGAGCCACGAACTCGAGGTCCATAGGAACGGGGTTCACAGCTGACGCATTGGCCTCTAGCACGATGGTGTCGCTACTGGATGTGATCTGGAAGGACTGCAGGGTGACAAGGTCCGAGAACTTGGGCAGCGGGTGACCGGCACCAGGAGGCGGCAAACCAGGAAGCGACGGGACTGCAAGAATTCGGTCAGCAGAAAGCGAGGACGCAACGCAGAAAACGTACTCTTCATGTTGATGACCGGGCGAACCTCCGTATGGGATACGACAAGGCGTTTCCTCCACCCGCTCTCCTCCAACCCGCCGCCTCGTACAACCGCCTGCGCAACGTATCCCTGCACGCTCACGAAACCGTTCTTCCAGCTCTCCCGCACAAAATGGAGTATGGCATCGACGTCCTTCGTCGGCTGGATACGCACAGGGATCTTGACAGGGGTCAGCCAGGTCAGGTCCCTTGGCGGCGGGTTCGCGGTAAGCGAAATTTCGATGGGAGGGGTTGTGATGGTTGCAAGAGGGACATCTGGGTGTGCTCTTGGAGATATTTGGATGGGGGAGAGAGTCACCGTGACGCGGTCGAGCCGCCGTATGCCCCAGCGGCCGATAGACTTCCACCAGTCCTGCAGAACGCTGTCATCCTGGTCGGTCTTCACCCCTACTATACTTCCTGCGTCCAGTCCCATCCTCCCGTGCACCAGCAGCCACACCCCATCCTCGCTCGTCGCGTTAAGTACGTCGACCCTGTCCGGTCCTCGAACGACCAGGGAACGCTGGATAATCTCCTCAGGACGTGTCGTGGATGCTCTTGAGCGCCAGGAGTATGCGATGATGGCGAGAAGAACAAATAGCAGGACGCATAGCGAGAGGGTGATCAAGAAGACGGAGAGGAGGCGAGAGTATAGTCGTCTGCGAGTTGCAGTCGGGTGCTCCACGGATGTTTCCCTCGACGAATTCAGGGAACCAGACCCGGATGCTAACAAGGGTGTCTGTTCTGTCGGTTGTTCATCTGGAGCTCTGGCCTTGCCCTTGTCGACGCGGTGAGTTGTAACGTCCATCTAGGACAGCGAGAAGCTCAGAGAAGGTCGTGGTCGGAAGTCAAGCGCATATGCACTCAAGCGCTCAAGTGCTCCGAGTCGTGTATGACATGCGCCCGAGTTGGGTCGACAGCAAGACTCGTCTGTCCTACTCCCTACCTCTGAAACTCTTGTTCAACTAGAATAAGACAAGTGTGAAGTACTTGAACGGGTCGCAATGTCGTACGGGGAGAAAACGTGCTCATATAGCGCGAAGTGTGAGTAAGTACTTCTTCATGAGCATCTTGACGCACTTCCGCAAACTGATTGTCCCTCTGCCGTGGTTAGCACCTCAAGACAATTATAGCACTCTTCAGTCCGTAACATGTTGTCTCCATGTTCAGGTCGTGGCGGAGAGCAAGCATGTTAACTGAGAGTCAGACGTACTTACCCGTACGTCGCACTAATTGGGCGCTTACACAAGTTCGTTTCAACCACCACGGCGGTAGGTACTCCATCGCTGGAGGATCGCCTCCGGTAGCTAACGTTGCTTTCAGTAGTTATGCCTAACTCAGTGATATTGGAACGCCACCCACAACTGTATCTCCCGGATGGCGATATCGTTCTCCGAGCGATTAAGTCTACGCCGGCTGTTGAGGATGGAGCGCAACATTACCAGCTGTTCCGCGTTCACAAGTTTCTCTTAAAGTACCACTCTGCTCCGTTTGGACATACGTTTGCGGACGCGAATGTTGGCTCAGACGAGACGTACGACGGTGTGCCAATGGCGGAGATGCACGGAGACCGGGCAGAAGACCTCGGGCTGCTTCTCAACTACATCTATAATCCCTCGTGAGTATCCAAGGACGCGAACCCATTTGACAATTCTAACCACTTCTCAGTGAGCTGAACTTCAAGAGATTCGATCCGGACACTCCTGTGGTCCTCGGTGGAGTCATTCGCATCGCCGACAAGTACCTGATCGAGCCTCTGCGCGACCGCCTCATCAAGCAAGTCCCTACGGACTGGCCTACCACCCTACAGGAATGGGACCGCTTCGATGCCGAGATCTCCGCTATCCAGAAGGGCGACAAGACAGTCTGCGATCTCATCCCCGAACCGGTCTCGGCGATCCTCTTCGCGCAGGAGTTCGACTGCCCGCGCATGCTTCCAGCTGCTTTCTACCAGCTCTCTCGCATCAACTACGCGCATGTCTGGCAAAACGCAGACCGGCCCAGGCTGGCGAAGGTCCCCGTAGCGCGGTGGTCGTTGCTGGATAAAGACAACCTTGTGCGGTGCATGCACGGGTTCCAGAAGCTCGACGACTACCGTCTGCATGTCTTACACCTACTTTCCCCGGAGTGCTGTCCGCAGGAGGCTTGGTTTTACCAGGAAGAGTACGAAGCCGTCAAGGCGAACTCCTCGTGCTTCGCTTTTCTGAACCAGCTGATATTGGTGGTCTGGGATAAGCGGCGCAGCGAGTGTCAGCGAGATCCCTTGCGTCTGCTGTCGGACTGTCTCGACTACCTGCAGTTTCCTGAGTTGTCGAGGGAGCACTTCCCCAACGGTCTCTGCGATCACTGTGTCAAGAGTTTTCGAGAGACTATACCGGAAGAGCGGAGGAAGCTCTGGGGGGAACTTCCCAAGTACTTCAGATTGAACTGATACTGTCATATGGTGCGAGACATCAGGCTTTTGGACCTTGGTATTGCGCCGCTGGCTTACAAGTACTCGCTGCCTTTGAGTTGGATAGGATACGGCAGAATCAAGGCAGAATATTGATCCCACATTAGCCGTAGCACTAGTAATAGTGCCACAGGGTGCCACGGGCGTTAATTTCCCTTTCTGCCCGTTAGATCTCTCGTGCCCTGCGTACGCGAACTTCTACCTTTACTTACCACTTGCCCCACTACATGAACCCCAAAGGACCTCAGCCGCACCGCAGCGCGCAATTGTACTTCCCGGATGGCGATCTCGTCCTCAGAGCCGTTGGCTCTGACGGCGTACACCTCTTCCGCGTCCACAAGTTCCTCTTGAAGCACCACTCCATGGCATTCAAGGACATGTTCAGTGCCGAGGACGGTTCTTGCAGCGACATATACGACGGTGTCCCTGTGGCGGATATGCCTGGGGATCGAGCAGAGGACTTGGCACTGCTGCTGACCTATCTCTACAATCCGTCGTATGTATCTTCGTCCAGTGAAAGTAAAATGCGGTGCGGAATGCTCACAGATACGTGACAACAGGCAGCTCTCATTCAAGCGGCTGGATCCCAACAAGCCTATCCAGATCAGCGGCGTCATCCGCTTAGCTGACAAGTACCTGCTCGAGCCGCTCCACGACCACCTGGTTCAGCAGGTCGCCTCCGACTGGCCCACTACCCTCCAAGCATGGGACATCCGCGAGGCAGAAATCCAGGCGATCCGGAAGGCCGCCGCGGACGAGAAAGACAGGAAGAAGTTCTGGGAGCTGGTCCCCGAGCCCGTCGCCGCGGTCCTCTTCGCGGAGGAGTTCGGTTGCCCACAGATCCTCCCGGCGGCGTTCTACCAGCTTGCGCAGACCAACTTCAACCGCGACTGGAATGACACAGGGATCCACAACGATTCCTGGCAGTGGGATACGCTGCTGGCACGGTGGTCGCTGCTGGAGAAGGACAACCTCGTCCGGTGCCTGCACGGGTTCCAGTCGCTTGACGACTACCATGCCGATGCGTACTCTCTGCTCAGCAAGCACTGCTTCCCTCCGCAGGACCACGACGAGCATGGCTACAACATGATCTACAAGAACTCGAAGTGCTACGCGTTTCTCGCCGAGCTGCTGGTCGTTGTTTGGGGCAGAGGGTCGCGAAGGGACCCCTTGCAGCTGCTTCTGGATTGTCTCGAGTACGAGAAGTATCCCCAGCTCTCCAAGGAGCGCTTCCCTGACGGACTCTGCGAACACTGCCGCGAGTCACTCCCGGACATAATTGCGCACAAACGCAGAGTGCTTTGGGGTAGCCTTCCAGAGTACTTCAGGCTGCAGTGACATCGACCGTACGTCCTTCTTCCTTGAACCGGAGATTCGTGCTTACCCAGATACGTTTATAGCGTCTACAGATGAGCTATGTTGGGCAGTTGAATGCCAGTGACTCGCGCTCTGCTGATGCTGCTCAGCAGGGGAGAACTCGCATGATCCGCATGTATCACACGAAAATGAACAATCCTCGAACACGGCCCTGATTTTAGAAGCTGAGCTGCGCGAGTTCAGTCGGTCCGAGACGGTCTCTCCATCAGATAACAGAAATCGGTACGTCCCGCCAAACGACCTCGCACAGTTGGCCTAGGGGCAGGCTCAGCTACTGGACACGTCACTTCGATTCAGGGCTCTGCATGTCGACAGAGACGAGTAACTCACCAATATGAGCCCAAGTGAAGAACTCAAGGAGGACGGTCGTAGTCTGAAGTCAAGCACATGTACACATAAGCCTTCGTGAACTCTTATATGAAGTTTGATCGCAGACGCTTTGATATTCCCTCCAAGGAAGCTCTGGCAAACATGAAAAAGACGAGTACGACGGGTTTCAAGAAATGATGCTCTCTTTCTGTAGAGAACCTCTTTACTGCAACAGCGTCCGAAATCCTCTCAAGCGCATTATAGACACAGTCAGCGACTACGGAACTGAATGAAGCGGTTCCATGTTGATGATCTGCGAGAATATCTCCAAGGCTACTTCGGGCTTGAACGCGGGCTGAAGAATCATGACCATGAGCTTGCTTCCGGCGCGTAGAACGGCGGTACTCACCACCTCGTGTCCAGAATCATACACCCGCCTACCGACATGACGCATAAGCAGCAGCATATAAAAGCATGTTGAAGAGCAGACTCACGCAAAGCTGAAGTTGTCCACGTTCTGGTAGGCCGCTACCGTTCTCCCGTTGATAGTCATGTTCGTGAACGGCGTGCGCGCCAGCCGTTCGCTCCCGTACCAATCCATAGCAGAAATGGACTGGTGAACGCCTACCCAGTTGCAGCTGCACAGCGGCTCAGTAGGCTGTACTGGTACGGTCGTAGGAAGCTCGGCAACTCACTTGATGTCCGCATCCCCGGCCCAGATCAGTATCTTCAGCTTCGAGTCCGCGAGGGCGGCCAGTTGCGGAAGGAGCGTACGCGCATCGTCTCCAGTGCGGTTGAATTGGTATGCAACGGGATCCGAGAAGTCAGAGTAATTGACCTGTGCACCGATCTTCTGCATGATCGTCGCGTTCTGCAGGAAGCCCACGTAGTACGTCGGCGGCCAGGGATTCGGAGAGGAGGCGTTCTGCCGAAGGTCGTACTCATCGCGGTAGCCTGCTGCTGGGATCTCGATGTTCGCAAGCTGGAAGAGAACACGTGGAGAAGGCATCAGTGTCTGACGGCAGGAAGAAGAGCGGCCTGGAGATCGTACGCAGAAGTCGTCCGCCTTCTGGCATATCTCGTTGCTCGCCTCCGTCTCGGCCGAGTAGCATGCTATCATCTGGTCCTGACACCCGCCGTCTTCGTAGAACGACTGGTTCATGGCCGCGAGCACCGTGTCGTTCTGAAGTGGACCGTATCCAGGTGCGTCGGTGGCAAAGTCGATGTAAGACTCGAACTGGATGAGCGGATCATGCCAGCCACTATGACCGGACGCAATGGTCAGACATGTAGGCCGGAGAGCGTGAACATCTGCAAGACGCACTTGTTGATCATGAGCGCGCTGACGTTGATCACCTGGCCGTCCAGCGTCCCGTCAAGGATCTTCGCGTTTTGCTCCTCGAAGTACGCCACAAACTCAGGACCATAGTGACCGCCGTAGCTTTCTGTGGCCAAGATGAACCTGCACAACCTGATGAGTACTCGCTATCAGGACGCTAGGTGGTCGTGACGCACTCTCTGCTTTGATACTTCTCGAACTCTGGATTCTCGAATAACAGCTGGAAGAACGTCCAGATCGGGGGTGCAGCCGCGAAGGTGCTGTTCACGTCAATGGTGCCGTAGGAGAAGCCGACACCGATGGGCTGATCGATGTAGATGACTGCAGGAGGTCGTTGACTGTATCAGACATTTGTGCGCTGCACCGGAGCAACCGACGCACCGTTGCTCAGGTTGTTCCAGCTGTGCTTGTTGAGGTATGTCGTCTGATTATCTGGGTTCACATGACAAGGGCCATTCTCTAAATTGAGCCGTCAGCACATCTACACGTACGGGCTCCGCCATCCGACTCTGTGTCGGAGATATACCTTGGAACAGTCCGATCATGGACGAGGATCCAGGTCCGCCGTTCAGCCTAAGAAACGATTTCGAGTCAATAGCATGGTGGGATATATGTCAATGAGTAACGTACCACAACGTGAATGGTGCATCTTCAGGTTCGTTGCGTGCCTCGAAGAACCAGAACCACTATGGATGGCTTGTCAGCATTACGGATCTCTGACGATTGGTGATGACTTACCATGGACATGTTCGTGCCGATGTCGAGGTAACCGGACCATTGGTTCACTCCCGGTGTGGTCTCGCATACCCCGGAGTTGTGCACGTATCGAACTTTCGTGTCGGGCATGATGTTCGACTTGAACTCGGCATAAGGTGTTCCCAGTTCGATCGGCGCGATCGAGAACCCAGAGACATCTGCGTGAGGCGTGGCTGTCCTGAAGACGGACAGCAAGAACGCGGACACAGTGGAGAGGACAGACAAAAGCTCCATGGCAGGGCTGTGGGCTGGAGTAACCAACGTCGTCCTCTTTTTGAATGTCACTCGAAACCCCGCGGACGCCCACCACGAGAGCGGTATATCTGAACGTGAAGAATGCTCTGCACATATGCTCACGCTCGTGCTGAATGACCGGTGGCGAGATAATGCACTCGGGATCTTAGCCGCTCACATGTCATAAGGAATCGAACTACAATCTGTGATTCCCAAGTTGGAGATCAGTGTTCACGTCATGCCACACATGTCGATGACGACTTGAGGAGACGCACCTATAGATCGTACCGTGCGCTAAGTATTCACGACTCCATCTCGGCTGAGTTGCAGATGCCCAGGGCCTTCAACTCCTGATGCCCCGAACATGAGCCGCACCCCACATCTCTTCCGAGCTTGTGCAGGTTCCATACAGGCGCTGTGTCACACAGTGGCAGCGATCGCTCGCGGTGCCAAGTTACGGCGCAGCGTGAGCCAACTAACGAACGGCTCCAGAAGAACCGTTGACCTACTCAGCTACAACTTGAATTCTTGCGGCCCATTGCCCGCTTAGCTAGCCTGTTCGGATGTGCTTCTGTAGAAGTTCAAACACCAAATCATCACGGGTGGCTCAACTCTGTTCGACTGGACATCGGAGGAGGAGCAGCCTGTCGGAAGCTGAGAAAGAGAGACTGAACGGAGGAGGTTTGTACCGCGTTCGGCGAATACCGGGTGGCTGAGCGTGAGAAGAAGTTGATACTAGTCCTGTAAGCGCTTCTCGTACTTGTACGTTGCCAGCCGGCACCCTCGCGATACCTTCCGCTCTACTGTACAGTCCCGTTATGGTTAGGAAGGTCTGTCTCCATTTCAGTTCTCGTAATATCTGGGGATATCATACTTACACTGCATAGAGGAAAAGAACCCACAGGCCAAGATGCTCTGGCAGACTCCGCTGCAACCGACTTGAGGCGCGCTCCGAAGGAACTCGACAACTGAGTGCACCAGACCGAGCAACGACGAGCCATACCCGCGTGAAAGGTAGACATGAAGAAGGGTGACCCATTCTGTCTACAGTACACCGAGGGCAGCGGCAAAGTCTGAACTTCGGTTACGTCCATCTCCTGAGCGTTACAGGCTGCAGTATGGCGCTGAACTGGAATTCTCATTGAGTTCGCCGCTTTCCAGCACGCACCCTCTGAACGTAGAGCAGAGTTCAATGAGCTTGTTACTGACCACATGTCCGCATGCCCGCCGCACCTCGGGTCAGCTGCGCTTCAGTCTTCCAGCAACGCCGTTGCAGCTGTCGACACCCGGCGCCACTAATGGGCAGGTGAGTACGAGAGTTTCGCAAAGTTCAATGGAAGGCATGGTGCATGACCATGGAGTTCGACAGCTTCACTGTAGCAGTGACATTTCGAGGGTGCGTCTAAGCATCATATCGGCGTGTGGACCGGACATCGCACTCTACCTCGGACGTCTCACGCAGTACTACTTACTGATACATGACGCATACGGGGATGAATCTGCAACCCATCCAGTGACCACAGCCCAACTTTATGAGTATATATACCACGGCATTGGGTGCGCCCAAGAGATCAGTGACGACAAGGCGGCATCCCCCAACTCTCAGTTGTCGTAAACCGTCAGTTTCAAAGTGAGACTATTCACATTATATATTCTGATCGAAGTCGTTTCTAGATGCCTATGTCGTACCAGCAACGTATCGCATCCGACCCGCAGTACCGCGGCGTCCCGCCGGGTATGCTCATCCTCCATCGCTTCGGCGGATGGCTCCCGAGGGATCATCGCGTGCTGGAGAAGTGGCTCAGCAAGCGCATCACGACGATCGACGAACGTCACAAGAAGGGTACCAAGGTCGCCCTCGACCCCGTCCTCCAACAGTTCAAGACGGTCATCGAGACTGACCCTGCCATCTACATGGGCTTCCACGAGATGTTCACCCAAGTCCCCGACAAACCGCCTTACGACAAGGATCCCACGGGCAAGCCGCAGGTATGCTATCTCCTTTCACGAGTGCGGTCATCGAGCTGACTGGACGCTGGCAGGTTCGCGACTACAAGCTGATGCTCGAGCTCTTCAACGAGATCATCAAGAAGGCCCCGGAATGGGAGGATGACGGTCTCGTCGGCTTCCCTGTCAACGCTATCATCGATTGGCCGATGGGCACCCCTGCCGGCTTCTCCATGTTCACGAACGACGATGTCAACCAGCAGTTCAAGAACATGTTCGACGTCTGGGTCAAGTTCCTCACCTCTCTCGACTCACGCTACGTGATCCCTGACTGGATCCCCCACCTTCCGAACTTCACCGACCTCTACGTGTGCGACCCCCAGGACCCGTACTACGGCTACCAGTCGTGGGACGACTTCTTCACGCGCAGGTTCAAGGATGGCGTGCGCCCGGTTGATCCGGACGATAACACCATCACGAGCGCGTGCGAGTCTGCGTTCCTCGCGCGTGTGCCCAACGTCAAGGAGCGCGACCAGTTCTGGTTGAAGGGCCAGCCGTACTCGCTCGCGGACATCCTCGACTACAACACCACGTACGTCGACCAGTTCGCCAACGGGACCGTCTACCAGGCCTTCCTCTCCGCGACCAAGTACCACCGCTGGCACAGCCCCGTGAACGGCGTCATCGAGGACGTCTTCAACGTCCCCGGAACGTACTACGCCGAGTCTCCTACGGCAGGCTTCGACCCGTCCGCTCCCGACTTGTCGCAGGCGTTCATCACTGCCATGGCAGCGCGCGCCATCATCTACATCCGCTCCACGTCCTCCGCGATCGGCCTCGTGTGCCTCGTGGCGGTCGGGATGTCCGAGGTGTCTTCCTGCGAGGTCACCGTGCAGAAGGGACAGACGGTGAAGAAGGGCGACCAGATCGGGATGTTCCATTTCGGAGGGTCTACCCACTGCCTCATCTTCACACCCGACGCTCAGGCGAAGCTCCAGTTTGTCGCTCGCGAGCAGCACGACGACGTCCTGCTCAACGAGGTCATCGCGAACGTCGTTGGGTGATGGGTTTCCGCTATCGTCTCTGTTGTACTTGTATCCCACCGAGCTCGCCCGAAGTATCCGCTCTGCGACAGAAAGCCCAGAATCTGCACGTTTTCGCCTTAGTACCTTGTATCTCCTACATCTGCAACAATATATCGACGTGTCTCCGCATTGAATTTGAGCATTATTCGTGACACTTAGGTCTCGGCCTGGTATGGTTTTGCCATATGGGTGTTGTTTTACAGCTATCACCAGAATGAATGCCCGACACGCGAAAGCGCGCATGTCGCGCGAGCAAATCCAGGAAAGCCAGAAAATTCCCCGCAGGCCCGTAAGGGCTCAAAACTTGAGGACATCAATTATAGCACTCTATACTCCTTGTCCACGAAGTTTGGACTGTCTTACGCTGGTCTAAAGGATGTTTGAGCTCGAGCATGTAGGACCAAGAGTCCACGTCTACGGGCGCTCACAAGATGCACAGCCCCTCTCGTGTGTAGCGCCCGTAGACGTGGACTCTTCGTAGGTCTTGGCCACCTTCAATCCGCCAAGGCCGCCGCCTCAAGCTTGACGCGTTGACGACCTACCACCACCATGGAGGATGGAACACGGTTTACGCTCCCTCGTCAGTCCTCCTACATTTCCACTGAGTCATCGGAATATTTTTTTCTCTGGAGCTGCGCGTCAACAGCGTGCCGCAAGCTCCGTACTTACTCCCAACGCCCGTGACGTGGCACTGCTTTGTATCAGGTGTGGTCAACGTAGATAGCCGAGCGCATGCTGCTACTATGAAAGCTCAGCGACCTCTCAAGCTCAACGATGACGATGACGTCAAGTATCCTCCGTGACAGGCGGAAGGAAAGGCCTGCTAGCATCGGTGGCAAGTTGTCTCAACTTCGAGTCCGTGACTGACTTATTTGCCTTCGAAGCGCTGCAGCCATCCGAACAGTCGCTGCACTAAGCAGGCAAGCACCACGACTTATGTCTCTGCTCGCTACAGCTACGTCTTAACGGCTCCCTGGGGTGCCACTTGTGCGTATCCTCCATGGCGAGGCATCGAAGTAAGCCAAGTATGGCTATGACTTGGAGCTCGATGTAGGCGACGGACGAGCAAGCTACCGAACACCTTCGATGCTGCTTCCCCGCTTGGAACTGACAAACGCATGGATACTCCATGAGAACTGTCAGCGCACACGAAGAGCACGGGTTCGAAGCGATCCAGCGGTGCGCCAGTCGTGGCCCCAACCTTGCCCATAAACCCCTGCGCCGGCCTGAACCAGAGCAACTGCCCGACCACTTTTCTCCTCCATCGTGAACGGCATGCTTTTACGCAATCTGTTGTTGATCCTGTCCGCCGTGCTCGTCAGCCAGGCCATATCGCCTGCGGAGCTGCACGCAGGGCAAGATCAGCTCAAGGCCCAGTTCCCCGCAGGGATCCCCCTGTTGAGCGGCGACTCAGAGAATACGGGTGCAAGGAGCCAGAAGAACATCACTTTCAAGAACCCCCGCGCTTCTGGTACGACTCCAAGCTTCTCGCACACCCTTGAACCTTGCTCACCGGGCTTCGTCGAACTGCATGGGTTACTTACTCTATAGAGTTCTGGGTGAATGGAACGAGCATTCCCGATGTCAACTGGGACATCGGCGACAGCTGGGCGGGGCTCCTACCTATCAGCAGCGACCCGAACGAGACCCGCAAGGTGCGTCGTGCCACTTCTCTCAGCGAACGCCGCCCTGAGGCTACTGCCGAGATTCGAGCACTCACGTCTCTTGTAATAGCTCTTTTTCTGGTTCTTCCCACCCGGTCCGCAAGGCAGCCTTGATGACCTCATTTTCTGGTAGGCTCTCGCTCGCTCCCTCGGTACGTGACAAGCTGACCCGGCGCTGGCATGCAGGACGAATGGCGGCCCAGGCTGTTCCTCCCTCGAAGGCGTCCTGCAGGAGAACGGGGTGAGTGCGCGTCTCTGCTCTTGGTACTCTCACAAGCACTGATTCTTTGCTTTCGCGCAGCCGTTCCAATGGGCGTGGGGCACAGCGCATCCGACACAAAACCAGTACAGTTGGACGAACTTATCTAGCGTCCTGTATCTTGAACAGCCTGTTGGCACCGGCTTCTCCCAAGGCACTGCGACGGCTGAGGTGAGTTCGCTTTGTCTTGCACAAGTGCAGTGAGGAGTATAACTGCTAACCGAACTTGTACTTGCAGAACGAGGACGACATCGCCGAGCAAATCGTGATGTTCTTGCAACAGTTCCTCGAAGTGTTCTCTGAACTGAAAAGCAAGAAGCTATATCTATCCGGTGAAAGTGTAAGGTCCTTCCGATCCGTTGGTTGCTTTAAACATTGACATAGCCCACAGTACTCAGGGATGTACGTTCCGTGTAAGTCGACATATGGACATGGGACGAGTGCGCTACTGAGTTGCGGTCAGACCTCGCGAACTACATCTACGAGAACCCCGAAGAGCTCGATCTCGACCTTCAAGGAATTTTCATTGCTGATCGTAAGTGCTCCTATGTACTGTCTCAACGTTGCGTCGAGCTTACATTCTATCGCACAGCTGTTCTCGGCTGGAATGTTACTCAGCAGCAAATCCCCGCGGTCGACTTCGTGCACAAGTACGATCCTGTCTTTTCTCTCAAGTGAGTCCGAGTCTCTTCTCCGACTACGCTGCTCGCACTTGCTGACTTCTCTCAGTCGCACTTTTATGGCCGAGATCGACGCTGTCGCTGCGCGGTGCGGATACGCTGACTATGTCAGCACATATGTGACCTATCCACCCCGAGGCCCTCTTCCGCTTCCCGGCAACAGAACAGATTATGACGAGGGATGCAATGTCTGGGAGATGATCCTCAACGCGACGCTCATCGTCAACCCCGGGTTCAACTACTACCGGATCTTCGACAACGTACGTATACCTCCAAAATACCAGCAGACGTATCACTGACACCCCAGCGACTCCGTAGTGGCCGATACTGTGGGATGTCCTTGGCTACCCGACCGGCGACACCTTCATGCCGCAGTCCCCAATCTACTTCAACCGTACAGATGTCAAGCGAGCGATACACGTCCCCGTCGACGCGAACTGGAACGCCTGCACCGAGAGCAGCACGGATGTCTTCCCCACCGGGGACGCCTCGCTTCCCCCTGCGCTCACAGTCCTCCCGAATGTCATCGAGAAGAGCGCTCGGACCGTCATCGCCCACGGCCTCGCGGACTACGTCCTCATTGCGGAGGGTGCCCGTATCGTCCTTCAGAACATGACTTGTACGTCGCGCGACGCTCACTCAGCAAACGCGATCGATCACGCTGACCGCTGTGCGTGCAGGGGGCGGGCTGCAAGGTTTCCAGACTCCCATTGAGCCCGACAGCTTTGTCGTCGACGGGAAGGGGGCGCTCGGGACGACTCACACCGAGCGGGGTCTGACCTACTACGAGGTCGCCCTTAGCGGACACATGTAAGTGCTACGACGCTTGCTTGCAGCTCCTTTTCGAGACGTACTGACCGGATGGTGCTCATGTTCCAGGATCCCGCAGTTCTCTCCTTGGGTGAGTCCACTGCGTCGTATCATGGCTGTGGGGATGTGCTGACGATCGTCGGGTTCTTCAGTCTGCGTTCCAGATCATGCAGTACCTCATGGGCTTCAGGGAGACGCCTTGAAGAAGCACGGCAACCATATACTAAGTAGTAGGAGCCAGTAGGCAAGAGGGGAGTCGGACAGCGGAGAGTGGGTTCGGCGTGAGGTTTCTTGATACATGATCGAAGATTTGTCGATTGAAAGTTAAGCGAGTGTGTCGAATGCGAAGATTGATCGTGGCATAGTCGGTCCCGGCGGGGCCAACGCGCTCATGGGCAAGCTCGTATGCCCAAAGGAACTCTCTTTGAGCGGATAACGACTGTCCTCAGCATGCATGGCGGACGTTGATAAGAAACAAGGCGCGTATTCGATGCGTTCACGAGACTGCGCCTTCCACTCTCAATTCGAGGCATTGAGGCCGATAATGAGGCGACATCCACGTACTACTACCTGCGTGCAGAAGCACGAGGCAACACCTGTGTCCTGCAGTGTCTCCGAGCAGCATCACGGTACCGAATGCAGCTGCTCCTTGCGGATGATCTGGGAGAATATCTCGAACGCAGCTGCAGGTTGGAACGCAGGCTGTGGGCGCTGTCGTCAGCACCGACCTTCCATCTCGGGGAAAGGCAGCGATATTCGCGACTTACCACCTCATGGCCTGCTTGGAACACCCGTCTGCGAAACAGCAATATGTCAGACCCGCGTACTTCCAGTGCAGATCACAATAGAGGGCACTCACGCGAAGGAGAAGTTGTCCACGTTCTGGATAGCCGCCACGGCGCTCCCGTTGATGGTCATGTTCGTGAACGGCGTGTTGTGCAGCGTCTCGTTCCCGTACCAGTCCATCGCGAGCACGGACGCATGCCCGCCCAACCAGTTGCAGCTGCACATCCACAACTCAGCACTCAGCACCTCGTGCGCTCACTTCGTCCCTAGGGGGCACCACTCACTTGATGTCCGCGTCGCCCGCCCAGATCAGGATCTTCATCCGCGCGTTCGCGAGCGCCGCCAGCTGCGGCAGGAGCGTCCGCGCGTCGTCGCCCGTGCGGCTGAACTGGTTCCCAACCGGGTTCGAGCACTCCGAGTACCGCGCCTGCGCGCCGATCTTCTGCATGACCGTCGCGTTCCGCAGGAAGGTGACGTAGAACTCGGGCGGGAAGGGGTTCGGGGACGACGCGTTCTGCCGCAGGTCGTCCGAGTCGCGGTCGCCTACTGCCGGGGCGAACAGGTTGTCGATCTGCCAAGGACGCAACCACGCAGCCAGGTCAGGTCAGGTCTGCGAGCTTGTGCTCGAGGTGAGAATAAGCGCGCGTACACAGAAGTCGTCTGCCTGGCGGCAGATCTGGTTGCTCTCCGCCGTCTCGCCTGCAGCGTAGCACGCGAGCTCCTGGTCCCGGCACCCGCCCGCTTCGAAGAATGACTTGTTCATGGCGGCAAGCACATCGTCACTCTGCAATTGGCCATATCCAGGGGCAAACGTCGCAAAGTCGAGGTAAGCCTCGTTCTGAATCAGCGGGTCGTACCATCCACTGCAGACGGGGGTTAACGAGAGTGCGTCAGAGAAAGCTGCGGATAACGTACTTGTTGATCATGAGCGCGCTGACGTTCAGGAGCTCGCCTTGTAGCGTCCCGTTGAGTATCTGGGCGTTCTGCTCGTCGAAGAAGGTGACAAATTCGGGACCGTAGTGTCCGCCGTAACTCTCTGTGGCGAATATGAACCTATGCATGCCGATAAGCAGTCAGCGCCGGCTCGTACAGTACGCCCAATCGTCACTCACTCTCGGCTCTCATACTTGGCGAACTCCTGACTCTCGAAGAGCAGCTGGAAAGCCGTCCATATAGCTGGCGCCGCGGCGAACGTGCTGTTCACGTCGACGGTTCCGAAGGAGAACCCGGTGCCTATGGGCTGGTCAATGTAGATGACTACACAGGGTTGTCGTGTGCGTCAGCGCTCGGCGTGATACGGCGAGGAGGACGCACTGTTGCTCAGGTTATTCCAGCTGAAGGGGTTGAGGACCGTTGTCTGACCATCGGGGTTCACCTGACAGGGCCCATGTTCTGTGCGTGTCGTATCGGTCCCTGTTGAGAAAGATAAAGCATAAACAAGGAATACGGACCTTGGAAAAGCCCGATCATGGACGAGCATCCGGGTCCCCCATTCAGCCAGAGGGTGAACGGCGCAGTCTCGGGCTCCTGTCGGGCTTCAAAGAACCAGAACCACTGTTCTCATTTTTGATAAGCGGCACAAAGAGCGAGAAGCTGGATATGCTCACCATCGACATGTTCGTGCCAATGTCAATGTAGCCTGACAGTTGGTTTACGCCCGGTGTCGTCTCGCATACCCCGGAGTTCCGCACGAAGCGCAGCGCAGTGTCGTTCAAAATGTTGGACTTGAACTGAACGAGCGGTGTCGCATGTTCGAGGGGTGCTAAAGAGCCCTCTATAGTATCTGCACGAGACACGACGGTTCCGAGGACAGCAGGTATGACACTCGCGAGAGTACCCAGGAGCTTCATGGTGACGGAAAAGGACTGAGTGGAGCACACCTGGACGCCGTCCGTCAGCTTTGCCTCGCATATATATATAGAGAGACATCACCGATACGCACCAGCGCGCGGGAGGGCGGCACGCCTTCCTGCAGGCGATTGCTGTACACTTTATATACGCATTCGCGCATGAGCCATCATGAATGGGACGCGCGATAGTACCACGCTGTGCAACGCCAAACTTTTCCAGGATCCACTGTCATGGGTATGAGAAGCCCGCAGTGCTGCATGGAGAGTGGTTCTGAAATAGAATATCCAGTCAGGGAAGGCAGGTCACGCAAGGGGAGGTTGGAACACACCGATAAGCCGTCTCCATCGTGTCCGCGCCGGGTAGGAAACGGTACTACGAGGAGATCTATACCTCCCTAGTGCAGATGAAGCAATACATTCATATGCAAGTTTCTTGCGGCTTGTATGTGCATGCACGATAGCAGATTATGTGTTCTGTATGCTCGCTGGCAGTCGACTAATATGTAGTGGGAGAGGTGAAAGTACCTAGGCGCTCAGAATGATCCGGTTGCTGAGGCGGATCTGCAACATTCACACGCTCAGTCCTCCTCCTCCTCACCTGGACCTCTTCAAGTTCCTCCTCCTCCTCCCTCTTTCGATGTTTGCAATGGCAGGATTGCAGAGCTGCCGGTCTCTAATGCCACAGAGTATGTGTGAACACCTTTCGGTGAAGTTGGTGCAAACATGGCCAGGTCGCGTGAGTACGTAGTCATCCATAGTAATCACAGTCATCATCGCGCTGAGGTTCCTGTAGATTTGTGTTGGGTACTATGATCTATCCAGAGCCATTCACGTCGCATTGCCAATGATATACTTCTGAACCCACGACATTCGCGATCCCTCGCACTTATTCAGAGTCCAGACTTCCACTGCGTCAGCGTGTGCAGCACGCACAGCACATAGCTGATGTCAATCTGCTAAGCAAACTCATACGGTTGACATCCTATGATCTCTTCGCATTGCCGGCATACCAGCCAGACCCGAAAGTGTACCAAAGTTCACGGCGCGGGCGACGTCCGCCTCGTCGTCCGCATCGGTCGGACAGAAGATACGTTCGGAGGACTGCGCTGACTCAGCCCATATGTGAGATGCACGCAGCGCCATGATGCAATGGTCGCTAGTGGCCGGGATGCGACCTGCGCTGCCTAGGATGGCCGGGAGAACGGCTCCAACCCTCATGGAAGGAGGTCTTGAGGAGGGCTAGGCAGGTGTCCATATATATAGAAGATATCGGGCCAGTCGACACCATCCAACTCGAAGCAGACGGAAACGATCATGACGAGTCCACTTCCCCAGAAGATCGACGTCCACCACCACTATCTTCCCGATGCCTATAAACAAGGTTTGTTGCTCACTGCACCTATCCCTAACCATCTGACCGTGTATCGACAGCACTATCCGCCGCGGGAGGCGATCCCTCTGGTTGGCCCACGCCGCAATGGTCCCGTCCGCCTCCGAGTCTTCGATGGACTCCCTCGGCACCTCTCATGCAATTCTGTCCGTCACCGCTCCTGGTCCCGACATCCTCCAGGGTCCCGACTCTGCCAAGCTCGCACGCGCCATCAACGAGTACGGTGCCTCCCTCGCGCGTTCCAACCCCCGCATCGGCTTCTTCGCCGCCCTGCCCAGCCTCATCGACACCTCCGCGCGCTCGCAGAGCTACGCTACGCCCTCGACGAGCTGCACGCCGACGGCGTCACGCTCTTCACGCGATACGGACGCGGAAACCAGTACCTCGGCGACCCCGCCTTCGCGCCCATCTGGGCCGAGCTGGACGCCCGCGCCGCCGTCGTCTTCGTCCACCCGACCTCGGGCGCGAGCGTGCAGCTGGTGAACCCGACGCTGCCGCTCCCCATGATCGACTACCCGCAGGAGACGACGCGCGCGGCCGCGGACCTCATCGTCTCGGGGGTGAAGCGCGCGCATCCCCGCTGCAAGATCATCCTGTCACACGCGGGCGGGACGCTGCCGTACCTGGTGGGGCGGCTCGCGATGTACTCCGCCGCCTACCCCGAGAGGGGCTCGCACGCGCAGATCGTCGAGGATGCGAAGAGCTTCTACTTCGACACCGCGTTGTCGACGGACAAGCACGTGTTGGACCTGCTCATCTCGTGGGCGGGGCCCGACCGGATTTTGTTTGGGAGCGACTTCCCGTACGCCCCGACGGAGAGTATCAAGCACTTTGGGAAACAATTGGACGGGTATGGGATGAGCGAGGACGATAGGCAGAAGATCTATCGTGACAACGCCCTGTCCCTGTTCCCTCGTCTCCGAAACACATCATAGGCTGCACATCCCTTCCATGTTTCATAGTTCGCTGTCAGTAAGTATGTATGTGCTCCTAGATGTGGACAGTACAATGTTAGTTATAGTGCTTGACCACAACGCCATTGATGACCTCTTCCTCAACAATCGCATCCTTCTTCTTCAACTCACTCTGCCCATACGCACTCGTCCGCCCCCGACGCCACTGCTCCGTCGTCGGCGCGTCCTCATCCCTGAACCGCCGCGTGATCCCCACCCGCTGCAGCACCGGGCTCTCCTTGAGCGGCACCAGCTTCACATCGTCGTCCGTCATCGCGAAGTAGAACGCCCCGACGCGCGTGTGCCCGGCCTGGTCCGCGGGCGGCTGCACGACGCGGTGGATCGTCGCGCGGTAGAAGCCCCCGGAGAGGAACTCCATGCCGTCGCCTGCGTTGACGACGAGCGCGTTCGGGATGTGGCGCACCCAGCGCCACTTGTTGTCTGGGGAGAGGATTTGGAGCGCGGAGACGGGCTGCGAGTAGAGGATGGTGATCGTGCCGAAATCGGTGTGGCCTTTGAGCCAGACTTTGTTGGTCAGGGTCTCTTCTTCGGGGGTGCGGGGATAGCTGTGAGTGACGATGCGGTCAGCACCCGGCAGTGACGACGAAGACGGGCGTTTCAGTCGACTTACTACTTCATGAAGCGGACTGTGGGAGAGAAAACGAAAGCAAGACCAGTCAGATTGGCTCCAAGTCCGAGGGGTTGATACATACCGTAGGTCTCTCCCTTTGCATGGAAGCCGTGGATGTTCACGAATGTATCCTCGGGTAGCTCCAACCCCAGCGCGAGGAGTCTGTACAAACAGTCAGCCATGTCCCGATAAGATTTCAAGAGCACGTACCGGAGGACGGGATGTAAGACATCATAGTGGTTGTGTTCCGCGAATGCTCGCAGCTCAGGTAACAGAGGCTGCAATGCCTGCGGATGTTCCTGGTTCTCGGTGATAGCGCGATGGACTGCGTGACCAGCTCAGTTATCCTGCACTACCCATAGAGAGAGACGACTCCTACGATTATAGTGCTCGAGTTGGTCCCGCACGCCGTTGTCGATGTGCTGGACACCCATTCTCAGAAGAGCACAGGACTTGGTAGTGCGAGACGGAACGTACCCAGTACTGACGCAGTTTGTAACCCCTGTATGATCCCGTTTTCTTGATGTCACCCGCGAACCGCTTCTTCTCGTCGTCCGACACTTGGGAAAATGGGACGTCCGCAATGTCGAAGATGCGATCGGTCTGAGCGTACGAGAATGAGTCGGACGCTACTGCGGTACACGGGTGGTTGACGTACCTGCGCCTGGGTATATCCGTGATTGATGATGTAGAAGAAGCCGTGGGTTTGCATCGCATCGCGCACTTGAGGTGCGAGTGCTGCGCGTCCCTCGGGCGTAGCCGCCTTCGAGATGTCGATGATGGGTAGATCTGCCCACTCCACTAGAGAATTTCGACCGTCAGACTTCAGCGAGAACTCGAAACGAAGATGAATTGAATCACGTACACTCCTCTGCGGTCGGAGGTGCGGGTTCATAGTGGGGAATCGTAGGCAGCGTCACCGCAGGCATGTTGAGGTTGTGTCGGCAGGAGAGTTCAGCGAAAGCTGCGGTTGGGCGGGACCTGCCGGCTGCCTGAAAGAAGCCTCGGTGTATTATAAGTCGGGTGTGAGTCTGAAGATACAGTCTTGGCTTGAGTGCGCACCGAGCACGCAATCCGGTGGAGGCATCGCGAGCGCGGAGCTGCCTCGGCCGCTTCTCATGGGGAAGGTCAAAGGGAGGTGCACAATATTGGCAACATCTTTGCGCTACCGAGAGCTACACGGCCAACGGGCCATTTGCAAGAATTGTAGCATTCGAGCCTTTGCAATCAATTCTATCGGTCATTTTGCAAGGATTTGCAGGACCCGGCGCGCCGGGCTCGGTGAGCTCTGCTTGATGCTCCGGCTCCCCACTTACCTTCGCTTATCCTCGCCCGGACGTCATAGTGGATTCCGACCGAATCCCGGCCCAAACTGACCTACAAAAGGCCGGGAGCTCGGAGGAACAACTCGACCCTGCTCTGTGTCGCTCTCCTCCCCTTCTCTCCCTTGCTTTGCAGCGGTGTCGCTCTCAGGCTCTGAGTCTCCACAGTCCACTCAGTGTGTGTCAAGCTTCAAGTGTCGTCCCCAAGGTGAGTTCCAACTTCCACCTGCCCGCGCCCTCGCTGACATGACCACATCATGATCCATGTTGTAGTACGTGTATGCGTGTATGTAGCTAGTGTTATATAGGAATATAATTTCGTCATCAGTCTCAATTAATCTGTTGTCATGAACGCTCAAAATGCTCGAAATTTGCTCGAAATGCTCGAAACATTGTGGGCGCTATGATGTCGAATTTACCAGAACATCGTCCGGAGCTTGTCCACGCCGCTGCAACTGTTGCGAATTCCTTGCAAAGTGTTTGCAAAACGGCCGCTTTGCAACGCTTTGCATTGCTAGTTTTTCAAAATCCTTACCAACCGGGGGTCCAATTCTTGTGGAACTCTGATTAA
>JABYQS010000397.1:0-25036 GCA_022592435.1 Cerioporus squamosus
AGCCGATGCTATCCGAGGAAGAGCAGCTCGCGCGTGCACTCGAGGAGTCTATGAGGATGACCTCCGCCTTCCCTACACCGTCTCTGGCCCGACAGCACTCGAACATGACTTCTTCGCCGGAGCAGGGTCCGATCGCTCCGTCGCGACATTCGATGCCTGATCTTGACATCACTGTCGCGTCCTCTAGTCGGAGGGCCAGCCAGCGGGTGAGTGGCGGCTTTCGTGCTGAACAGATCTCCGCGGATGAGGCGCTTGCTCGTCAATTGGCCGAAGAGGAAGAGCGGCTGCTGCAGGAGGAAGAGGAGGAACAACGGAGGAGCTCGACTTCACCCCCTTCTCAAGCATCAACTCAGTCCCCAGCGAACGCTGCACCCCCGGAAGCCGACCCACTACCACAGTATGACGATGCGGTGTCTGCTCCGCCCGCGGTATCCTCACCGCCCGCATCTTCCTTCTACAACTCCTCCCTCACAGCCCTTCTCCCTGTTGCGGCGAACGGTGCAGGGCCCTCTCAGCCTGGGTCACCTACGCGCATGACATCACTCAACCGCAGCATATCCGACAAGCCCATACCACCCAGAAGCAGTGTGTCTCCCGCCCTCGATAGGCCGCTGGGCCGCTCACAGTCGTGTGGAGAGAGCAGTCCTGTGTCGGCCTCTACTCTCATGGCGCCCACACAATCGGCAGCGTCTTCGACATCAGATTTGCAGGAGGACAAGGACTCCGAAGCCCATGCTTCTGGTGTCGAAGTTGTGCCTAATACACAATACGTCGACGCCGAGTTGCTAGCAGGATTAGGTACGTTATGACCTCTTTCGTCGTGTTGTCGCGCTCATTTACTTACCGGGCTGCACAGCTATGAACTTCGGCACGCCTCCTATCAGTCCCTCCTTGAAACCGTTCTCGGGCGTTATCCCGAATGTCATCGCGCTGCCTTATGGGCGCACTTTACCGTTCTACATCAAGGCGCCCAGTTGGCGGAACATGCTGAAGCTGATGGCGAGACTGAGCGGGACTCGTCTGGAACCTACAATGGAGGCTATGGCAGTAGTCAAGACAGAGATGAGACTTCGAGTGGTGATCTCGTTTGTCAAGGTGCGCATGAGATACCTCAGCGTTCACAACTGGCCTGATGTTCTCTCAACCCAGGTGCACCACGCGTCGAGCGATTGGCATACCGTCCTGTATATCACCATCGACCATCCGATACCACCGAACGCTCCCACTGGATGGAAGTACAAGAACGGCGACACAAGCACCTTGCCTTGGTCCTACACGCTGTCGCAGCTGCCGGCGTTCCTCCGCGACGGCGCGGACTCTCCTCTCTCCAAATTCTACACCATCCCTTCCACGAACGAGCTGCCATTCCCCGTCCTGCCGATCAGCTTCCCAAACCTTGCGACCTACCTCGCGACGGCGCTCGAGACGGCGCGTGATGCCATGCATGACAGCTCGAGCGGCGTCCGGCGCCTGGCAAAGTATATCGACCAGTTCTACCCGAACGACCGCCCGACGCTCGATGACGGACCGGAGCGCAGCGGCATGCGGCAGCGGCTGAAGAACCTGGTCGGCATGGGCAGCAAGCCACAACGAGACCGCAATGCGGACGTTTACGAGCTCGTCACGCCCTTTGTGCCCGACGATTTCGGCCGTTGACACATCTCGGCCTCTGTTGTTTTGGTGGTGATGGCGACCCCTCTCACTGTCACGGTCGTGGTCGCTAGTGTCGTTGCTTTCCCGAGCGTGGACATATTCGTAATGCCTCGTGTAATCATGTATGCTTTGGTTTCTGTCGCTCTTGTCCGCAGGATATGGATATTTGTTTCCCTCGTAGCCGTACTGATAGTAACACTGATGGCTCTTTGTATCGCTAACGACCTCAGCTCACATCGCCATGACCGTTCTATACTCTCCTTCGGGTCACCCGTTTCTATTCCTCGTATTTATCCCGTTAGAATACCTCTGGAACTCCCGCCTCCGTAAAGCTGACTCTCCCCTGACTGTACACCTATGCCTCGCTGTCACTTCTACCGCTGTAACGACGAGATGATGAAGTTCATTGGATGTTCGCGTTTCACGTCTGCAATGTGCAACCTGTGGACACGGGTCCAGCGGCGTTTAACGGGGGACGCGCCTGCTTCTGGCATATAACTCCGGGGCCCCGAGTCGGATCGCTGAGTTAGCCTCGCGTCTGGTGGGTGTTGATGGGTGAGCATTGACCGCTGGCTGACATCGTGTATTATGTATCAAACCACCACGTTCCTGTGGTGCTGACCGGATAACTGTCCAGAGAACACTGATGGTCTCCACACGTGTCCCGCAGTGAGAAGATGTATATAGAACTGGAAGTACTATCATGCAATGGATCTTAGGCAGCAAGACCTACTCTTTGGCCTCTAACCGACTATTTCTCGAGACAAAGTCATTCCCCTCCGAGGAGAGGGTTAAGCACGCTCGAACCTACTCACTTGCCGAATCGGGCAGAACGGTGTTGTGTGTAGACGCCCGATGTTACTGTATGCTTTCGGCAAGCTTTCAGATGCCTTTGCAATCTCCCTCTGGCGAACATGTTTGTCGACCTCAACGTCCCCGTACCCACTCTATCAAAACAGCAACTCAACCAAACTGCCTCGAAGAAGGGCAAAGGAAAGCAAGAGCAGAGCGCCGTACCTCCCGCCTTCACCCCTGGCCAAGTTGCCGCAATCGAGAGCCGCATAGATACGCTCGTGCATTGTCAGTACTGCACTCAGTTATTGGGCTAGTCATTCTGATCATAGAGAAGTTAGTAGGATACACTGTCTTTGCGTTCAACCAGACCGTCGAACGGAAGGTAGACCCGAAGACCTTCGTCAACACGCTTAACCCGCTCTTAGGCCAACTACGCAAACGCGATGGAGTCGTATACCTGAAGAGACTGACAATTGTGCTGGACGAGGAGAGCGAGAAGGGGTTTGGGCTGGTGCGCCGTGACTACGCTCCCTACTGACTGCCTCGCTCACCCTGGACCAGACAAACGGCAACTCTGCCCTCTTCGCGCCCTACGACTTGCTCGCGCTCGCCCCCACAACTGCCGCCTCCTTCTCCCTCGCATGTCTCACGCATACGCAACCCACACCTCTGACCACGCACATCATATCTCTCCCGCTCACGCTCCCCCGCCTTCCCTTCAACCTCAAGCACACCCTCGTCCGCGCCGCGCTGAAAAACGGCGCGGTTTTCGAGATCAACTACGTTGGCGCACTCGGAGGAGAAGGCGACCCTGCGCTTACAATACCAAGCGGGAGCGAGAGCGGCGCTGGGGCGAAGAGAAACTGGTGGGCGGCCGCGAGGGAGGTCGCGCGCGTGACGAAGGGAAGGGCATCTTGGTGAGCGGCGGTGTGTTCAATGACGCAGACCTGCGAGCACCGCGCGATGTGGCTAATTTGTAAGTGGAGTTTCGCGTTTGTACTCGGTCGACAATCGTTGATGGCCTTCTCAGGATCACTGTGCTTGGCGTCGCACAAGATGTCGCCCACGACGCGTCTTCCAAGGTCCCACAATCGTTGATTTTGCGAGCTCGTAGGGTGTCCTTTCTCTCAGTAGGGCGGACTCGTCTGATAATGATCGTCTGTTCTCACAGACACACGGAAGACGTACCGCGCAGTGTTCTCGGAACCGAAGGTTGTCATCCCTCAAGGTACTACCGCTGCAGATGCGCGTCCGCCAGATGTGGATATGGGCGATAGCACTCTCCCAACTTCTGAAACGCCATCGGGGACAAGTGCATCCGCGCAGCAAGTGGCACAGAGCGCGCCGGTCGAGGGGACAGCCGGGAAGAAACGAGTCTTAGAGCCATCGCCAAAGAAGGATGGGGCCGGTTCGGAAGTCGACGGGGCAAGGAAGAAGAAGAAAAAGAACAAGCTGCAAGGCTGACAGGAGCTAGCCACATCGTCGCATTCAATGTTGACGTACTTACTAGTATCCTCATCGCGGGAGAATTTGCATCTTGAAGTCTCGCTGCGACTCATGTCACGGTGAGCTTAAGGGAGGCCAGTACGCGACTAAGGTGGATGTTGGCAGGTTGAGCACTTCCGGTCAGTGAGGTGGCGTTCTATAATCGGTACTCCCCCCTAGGAGCTTTCACCCTGACTGTGGTTCGCGCTCCTTCCTTGGTCACTATGATGTCGAAACCCCTCAAGATTTCAAAAGCGTACGGGGGGTGGGATTATTCCTCAGCGTATATATACAGCATCAGTGCTTGCCGTAGCTCTCCAGCCAACCACCTTGGTTTCTAAGTCCAAGTACGTCCCCATGTCTACAGCGTTGCGTCAGTGCTGACCTGTAAGTACAGAACAACTTCGAGCGACCCATATACTCCATCTACTTCATTATATCAAGTTTCGAGCAGCATGGGTGAGTGAAGTTTTTTCTTCCTCGTCCTGGAGGTAGTCACTGAAGTATCTGGCAGGCCTCAGTGAAACAGAGAAGGAAAATCTTCGGTGGGCTCCGGAAATCGAGAGGACAGACCTCCGCACCAGCCTGTGGTTACTGGGCCAATGGAACGGGATCCTAGGATATTTCTTCAATGGCCACGCTCCTCGAGGCTTCAAGGAGCCTTCCACCTTCCACTACGTTATGAGGGACAGGGGTACATTCCGAGCATACGTCCCGTCTTCATCGCCCAAGTCAACGACTGTGCGGATCTATCCAACCCGGAGAGACTCCGGGCCCTGGAAATGCCGTTGTTGGCGTGGAAGGTAGTCTCGGTGTCCTCGAAGGTAATGATAGAGCCGTCGGCGCCTCCACCGCCGAATTGGCGGTTGGCCGTCAGCGCGCGCGAGAACCCGATGGCGTCGTAGAAGGTGAGGCGCAGAGACTCGTGCGTCTCCTCGCCACACTCGCCGCCGTCAAAGAGGTTCTCCTGGAGGTCGTCGACCACGGCGAAGAGCGCACAGCAGGCCGCGTTCGTCGCCGTGTGCACACCGTCCGGGCATGCGACGCGGCGCGTAAGAGCGGCTAGAGAGTGAACACGATCAGTACAGAGATACACTAGGAGTTGCAGGAGATACGGACCGCTTGCAACCTGGACGGTCACGACCACGGCGAGGAGAGACAGGAGAGTGCTGAAGGCCATGTCCGAATAACTCAAGAGTGCAGAAGATACCGGAGTATTTGGGTCTCCTAAACCTCAACGCACCATGACTTTTATACCTGCTCGTCATCTGGCTACGAGTTCGTTTGGGTGCTCATATCGAGGCTCGAAACGCGGTGAAGAGGACGAAAAGATGAGTCCAACCAATGGCAGACCGCCTGTTTCGAATGGACGCACAGACTTCCAAGCCAGAACATCCAGAGCCGCACCGATAGGCGGTCTCCCATGCCAGACCATGCTGACAGACACGGGAGTCGTATTCCAGTCGTCGCAAGGCGCAGATGCGCAGGTAACAGGACTGCACAACGCTCAAGATGGAAGTGCAACGACCGCATAACCCCAGGAACCGGTTCCACGGACACGGGCATAGGGTAGCGCAAGCCATGAAACCGGCTCCGACGTACCGCAGAAACAAAGCTAGCCTGGGAGTGAGCCGCACGATGTCAAATCCTTAGCTATGGATAAAAGACATAGTTTCCATAAGTGCCGGAATGGGACCACGGAGTCGACTGTAGCGTCTCATAGATGGGCTCTTGGCCTGTGGTTATCCGCGTATCGGTTAGAGGGTTTGCACAGAACTGGCCTCGAACAGAGTTCGTCGTGAGTGAAGGACGCGCGAGTGTTACACACAGCCGGTTCCGAGCCTCTGAACCCTGAGAATGGGGTGCTGGAGCATGGGCGAGCATTGAAGCGTTGAGTAGCACAATTCGCGCAAATGAGACCGAGTCCAAGGGACAGAACGAACCTCAAACCGAGGAGCGGGGACGAGCCTTGTCGAGGACGATGCTCGGGTCAACCGAACTTCAATGCTTGATTGACATTTGCAGCGTCACTGGTGCTCTAGACACATAGCATAGCGATGGGTTCAGCGCTGCGCAGAAATTGCGCAGATCATCCGACCAGGTGGCCGAGCTTGCGGTGTATCTACGATCGGTCAGATACTACTCATCGTGGTTAAACGAAGCGAACCTTGACCGTAACCGCGATAACTTCGGGCAATCAATACCCCGTGTCCCTCCTGCGACCTCTCCGGCGTCGTTGCTGCGCATTGCAAGTCATGTCTGCATTGCCTCGACCTCTGTGGCGGGGGTCTGGAAGACGGGAAGTCGGAGACGACGGGCCACTCGGAGTGAGTGCGTAGGTATGCGCAGGCTGAATCGCGAGATCTGAGCGCCGGCTTGGCTCGGCTTGGTCAGTACGATCAGAGATTACGTTCGATCTTATCAGATAAGTCATAGGGATTAGCCCAGAGCCGCGGTGCTGCGTCAGGCTGCCGCCGCCCATGCCCCTCGTCGTTCTCGATGATGCCCAACGTCCTATCGTCGGCCCCCACGTCGGAATTACCGCCAGACCCACTTACCAATGCCGAGCGCGCTCTTATACTCCGGATAGAGTCCAGCGTTCCTCTAGAACCCCGCTAGAAAGAACCCCCGCATCCCCAAGTCGCATACCTGCCCCGCAGACATGAGCGCGTTTCGCAAACTGAAGGCACTTGCACTCGGCCAGAACCTCGACATGGACCAGACCGCCGCTCAACTCCAGGCAGCAGAGGTTCCTGTGTCGGAAGCCCCTTGCAGAGCTTGTGCAGATCCTTGCGATGAAGGTGAGTTTACGGCACTGCAACCACCTCTTTGGACGAGTTGCAAACCTTCCCGGTACGCTAGGCCACGATGAATACCCGAAGTTCGATGTGGATATGGAAACGGAGATGCTTGGCTCGGTGAAGCCGTACGGCCGTCAGGTATGTTCCTTGGAAGATCTCCTGGGCTCATGCCGTTAATCTATGAGCTAGATAGTCATCTCAACTGGCAAGTCGGACTGGGTCCGTGAGGTCACCAATGCTCGTGGCTCCCTCGCTGCGTTTGTGTCCGACGTGTCCTCCCCCGGTCTCTTTGGTGGTGGTGCGGGAGGCAAGGAGCACAACGGCAAGGAGAAGAAGCACGACGACAAACCCGCCAATGGCGCTAAGCCCGCAGTCTCTGGAGTGTTTCCCGCAAACCCCGCCAAAGTCCCCAAGGTCACCATCCTGAACGGCAGCCACCGCACTGTCTCAGAAGACGACGACAAGGAGACCGTGCTCGTCTTCCCCGACTACAAGGTCGTCACCGAGGTCGAGAGCTCGCACGCCGGCGCGGAGGAGCTGTGGGAGCACGCTCTGAGCCCATCGGTGGACCTGCACTCGGTACCTCAAAATGCGAAAGACACCTCCGTGAAGTCATGGATCCTCCCCTACGCATGCGTTATCCTCCTCTGTGCGTCCCCTTCCATCTCCCGCCTTCCTTCTGGCTGAACCTTACCTCGTCACCCCACTTCTCAGGTTCACACAAGCGGCGCGACAACCGCTGTGCAATCGCCGCGCCCAAGCTCGAGCACGGTACGTCCCTGTCCCTTCCCCTACGCCAAACGTCACCCCGCTCCACCAACGCTCACACTGACTGAATGGCACAGCGCTCACCGTCTCCCTCGAGCGTGAGGGCTGGGAAGTCCACACCCAAGTCGAGGCCCCCACCCTCTCAGGGCCCGCGCTCGAGGACGACCCCGTCCTCGCGGGCCTGCCGTCCGAGGAAGAGAAACAGGCGGAGATCCTCCGCCGGCTCAAGAGCGTCGACGCAGCGCACGCCGAGCACAAGCGCGCCCTCATCCTCTACTGCTCGCACATCGGCGGGCACAAGTACGCCGGGAACGTCATCGTGAGCCTCCTGCCTAGTGACCCTCTCCCGCGAGTATCGTTCGTTGACGGTATGTGTGTGTATGCGCGCGAACGACAGATCAACACCCCCCGGGGCGCGTCGATCTGGTACGGGCGCGTCACGCCGCACGAGGTCGACGCGATCGTGAAGGAGACGATTGTCGGTGGACGGATCCTCCCAGCGCTCCTCCGCGGTGGGATGAACCTGTGTCATCCTGGGCGCAAGAGCCTGAACGATTGGTAGCGTCGGGCACGCCTAATGATAGACAATACAGACTCGTACGTATCGGTATCGGTACCACTGTGGTTCCCTTCAACATGGGAACGTTCTCGAGACTGCCACATGTCGGGACCGAGGACTGCCACCGACACATGGACAGACAATGCATCAGATCTCAGACCTCAGGACTCAGGTATGGACTACGCTAGGTCCACGCACGAAGCACAGAGAAAACCGACAAAGTGTTGCTTTTAGTACTACATGGATGAAGGTGATTACTACATGGGCCCCGGCGTACAAGGCATATACATAGATCCGAATATCGATGGTATACGCGGGTGTACAACATGGGGCATACAGTACGTGGACTTGGTCACTTGTTGTATGTGATAAGAAGAGGGTGGTAGGCGGCAGACCTCCTGAAGTCTACATCGACAGCGTCAACGACAACTATATCAAAGTCACGGTGAGTTGGAGAGAAGCGACATTGGTCAGACATAATTAAGAAGAGGAAAGAAACGGGAGACGAAGTCCATGGGATAGCATTGAGGGATAGGCGGCGGACGACCCTTCCAGTATTTGGGAGACGAGGGGGCAGATATCACGTTGAGTAGGCGGGCAGGCGGGGCACATCCAGGAGATCGACGACGACGACGGACGAGCGACGCACTGTCATACATGCATATCGTCGTCGAACCCATCGAACGCGTCCCCTCCTCTCCGCCTGCTCTTCGCATACCGCCCCGCCGGCGAGTCGCTGTCCACCTCGTCGTCCGTCGTCGGGTACGCGCTCTCGGGCTCCTCCTCCTCCGGCTCCTCCTTCTCCGCGAGCATGCCCGCGGGCGGCGGCACGATCGACTCGCCGTGGTACGTGAACCCGCGGAAGTTCTCCTGGACGCTGTTCGTCAGCGGCGGCACCTCGTCCCGCTTCTTCTTCGACTTCGCGATCTCGATGCCCTGCACGGGCGTCGGGCCCGGGCGGTCCGAGCCGAGGGGCCCGTTCGGCATGTGCATCGTCCCGTTCACGCTCGAGGAGAGCGTCACCCAGTCGGGCGACGGGTCCTCCTCCTCGAATGCCATCTCCTGGATCCCGATCTCGGCCATATTCGCGGACGTGAACTCGGGGTCGAAGTTGGCGACGGACTCGTCCGACTCGACGACGGGCTTGAATGGAGGGGTGACTTGCTTCTTGTACAGCGCATCCCAGTCGATTGTCTTGAAGAACGGGTGCTCCTTCAACTCGGCGGCGTCCCGCTGAGCGCCAAGACGGTGCTTGGGATTGCGGTTGAGCAGCTAGAAGGGGATCGCAGTTGAGTCGGTGCCCTTAAGTTACGCATGACGTTGACTTACCCCCTTGACGAACTGCTTGCCGTCCTCGTTAATGACGCCCTTGGGGAACTTGATCTTGCCGAAGCAGATATTCTTGTACATCTGCTGCGTGTCCTCGGCGTAGAACGGACTCCATCCGCAGCACATCTCGAACAGGAGAACACCGAGACTCCAGAAATCGACCAACTTCGAGTACCCATGCTCGTCCAGGAGCACTTCAGGGGCAAGGTATTCCGTTGTACCGCAGAACGTGTTCGTGAGCTCGTCAGACCGGAGGTCCGGTTTCGACAGGCCGAAATCGCATAGTGCGACGTGGCCAGTGGCATCAAGCAAGATGTTCTCGGGCTTCAGATCACTGCGCTCGGAGTGAGCCGGTCTGCTCGATCCACGAACTTACCAGGGAACTTACCGATATACGATATCGTACTTGTGAAGGTGCTCGAGGGCAAGGATCAGCTCCGCAACGTAGAACCGCGCACGCTCCTCGCTGAACCGTGTCTCCTTCTGCAGATGCCAGAACAGCTCGCCACCGCTCTTGAAGTCTGTGACGAGGTACAGATCCGTTTCTGTCTGGAAGGAGAACTTGAGGCCGACGAGGAAGGGACACTCCAGAGAGCGCTGCAGGATCTTGCGCTCGCCGATTGTATGCGCGACTTCCTTCTTCTCGATGATTTCGCGCTTCGAGAGGACCTTCATCGCGTATATGCGCTTCGTGTCACGTTTCCGAACCTGAAACACCCGGCCGAACGTGCCCCGGCCGATGAGCTTGAGGAACTCAAAGTCCCGCGGTGTGAGCGCGCGCTTGGTCTATGGCATGACATCGGAATCGGATGTCGGGTGTCGCGTAGTGGTCGAGGTCGTGAGAACAGTAGGGGATATGCGATCGGCAGTCGAAGAACCGGGGGCAAGGTGGGGAAGCGAGGCGGAACGTGGTCAGAGATGAGGAACGCGACAGCTGCGCGGATCATGTGCTTACCTTGTTTGCCTCGAACGTAATCTGCACTCTCATCTCTCCTGTGACGGTCTCGCTCTCGAACGGCTGCAGCCTGCACACGCAGTATGATTGGTTCGGGATTGCGCGAACATGACGAACACGGGTGTCCAACAGGTAGTACAGGACGCACAGAAAATTTTGCAGGAGAGCACGGTCAGAGATGCTTGGCGGAAGACGGATAACGATACGTGCACTCACTTGTACCATTGGTCCACGGTATGATCGTGGACTAATGCGGGCTTGATCTGAACGGTACCCAGGAAGGCATGCTCGGACAAGGAGCGGTCGTATACGCTGAAGGTGATAACAGACTGCTCGGAGGTCACATCGCTGTGCAGCATGAGCGACCTGGCAGAATAGAGGGATCGAAGATCGTGAGCACTCACAAGGAGACCTCGTGCTTCCAAACCGGGTTGTGCGCATTGATGCGAGAGCCCAGCATCTGCGAGAGATGCGACTTACCAGAGCCGAGTGAGGAGGACGGGGTCGCCTGTGCGCTACCTCGCGCGCTGGAGCCGCCGCTTCCCGCCCGGCCGTTCGGGTTCGCCTTGTTGCTTATCGCACCGAGAGCAGACAAAGCAGTGGACGAGGGATTGCGCGAGAGGGTGCTGGTGGCGACGCCTTTGACCTCCTTGTCGTCCTCGCCGGTCGGGTCGCGCGATACGAACTCGTTCTGCTCGAACTGCACGACGACGTAGGGACGCGAGGCCGAGGAGCGGACGTTGAGCCCGCGAGCCTGGATGAGCTTGACGTGGATTTGGCCCTTGGATGGACCGGATGGGTGCATCGATGACGATGCGGAGGTGCCAGTAGATACGGGGGTGTTCTTGCCTGTGCTCTTGGGCGCAGAAGAAGATCCGGAAGAGGACGAGGAGCCGGCAGAGCCAGGCTGCTTGGTGTTCTGACGCTTTGGAGGAGGTGGCTGCTGCATGTTGAAGACCGGCGCATTAAGGGAGAGACTGGTTGTTGGGAGAGCGGAGGGAAGAGGCGTCGCGGAGGGCGTCAAGGGGCCTAATTGGGACGGAGGCTCGGGGCCATTGACGGCGGGTTGGGCTGGGCCACCGAGCACGGACGGAGAGAGGGCGTGGGCGTGGGTGTTGAGCAGATGGTGGTGGTACGACGGCGGGTGCTGGCTGACAGGCGTGGTCGCCGTCTGCGCCTGCATCTGTGTCTGCGTCTGCGTGGGCTGCGACGGGATCTGCAGCGGCGGGATGTCAAACGGATTCTTGCGCTCCTGTCCGTTGGGCCCCGCCCGAGGGGTCAGATCGGCGGGGTTCGAGGGCCAGAACTTGAGCATGATCGGGCGTGCGGGCGGTGACGGCGAGCAGGGGCTACTATGCAGCGAAGAGCGATATGGAGGCGGTCTGGGACGTCGAGCACTAGTAGGTTAGAGGAGATGAGATAGTCACAAAAGCGAGCTCCGAGGCGTCATCGCCTTTCCATATCCATCCCAGCATCCCGGGCTGCTCCACACTTGCAATTGCTCATTCTATTGCCAAGACGATGCACCCGACTGAACATACGCCCGCCGCCGCAGCTACCCCCGCCGCCGCCGCCTCACCGCCTCTGCCGCCTCCTGCACGCCCTCGACGACCTCCGCCCGCCCCTCCGCCGCCGCCGCATCCAGCTCCTGCGTCCGAGCTTGCACCTGTTCCTGCAGATACTCCTTGCTCCACCGCAGCGCCCGGAGCACACCCCCGATCAAGAACCCCAAAACTGTTGTTCTCCGAACTGCCGACATGGGCAGCCGGTCTGCGTCCACGGACAGCCCCATGAGCACACGAACATAGCAGCATGATTCTGTACACGGGAGAGGCACTCACACATCGCGCCGAACAGTACCCCCGTCCCGAGCCCCGCAGCCACCTCCCGCACGTCAGCCAGTCCCAGGTGCGTGCAGCCTTCTTCAAGTGCGACCCACCCCGCCGCGGTGAGCCCCAGCTTCGTGGCGTCCGTGCCAGCAGCCTTCAGGCCTCCGAGCAGGACGCGGTAGTTTTTCGACTTGTTGTAGAGGTACCACCCGCGCACCGTCTTCGGGGTGCGGTGCGCATTCTCCGCAAGGAACCTCAGCGACGCGGCACGCGACCCCCGGAAGAGACCAATCGTGATGCCAGTTAGGACCGCAGCCCCAGGAAGGAGGTAGTATCGTCGGGGGAGGTCTATGCGGATGGCATTTTGCTCGTCTTCGACGTTGGCGTTCTCAGCAGAGGACATGGCTTACTGCCACCGCCTGGCCACCGCGCTCGCTCAGTACCCTTCTTCTGCTGTGACCTCATTTTGCCATTTTGGGCAATCAGTCTACCGGCCGTTGCTCCGACCGCAAAGCGCACTCCACTGCAACGGACGCATCCTTTCCGCCCTGCTGAAATCCTGGCAAAATGGTAACGTTGCTTGATTCCGCCAGGTGGGATATTTTACCTTTACGAGACGATAAGCCTCCAAGGAAAGTCTCGTTTAGGGAGGTTTGGAAGGCTTATAGACCTATCGCGGCAAGTGTAAGGGGGTTACATGCAATGTCTTAGAGATAGCAAAACTCTTACTTTCAGCAATCCAATATCTATGCCTTTACTAACCCCGGAAAGGATGCTTTCTTTGCAGTGCTCAGACGGGCGCGAGGACATACTATTAGTTAGTCAATTGATATCGTGCGTATACGTGGAGTGATGTAATTTCAGGGAAGCTCAACAGACATGTAACAAACTACTCGAATAAAACTAATAGCAAGACGAGGAGCTGGACACATGCTCCCAGCCTCCTCGTCCTTGAGCTAACTCAAGTTGCAGTCTCACGTTACAGCCACCTAAGACTACGATAGCATGCAGGAGTACAAGCAACGCTTCTGTTGCGGAACGTTCGAGGGCACGAGCTCGGATAGTCAAGCGTTGCTGGAACTTTGGTTATACTTACTGATACTCGGAGCGGAGATAGTCAGGCTTACAACCGGTGCTAGAAGAGCCAACACTTCGTCTGCTCCGTCGTAGCAAACGTAGGGATTGCACAGGCAGAGGAGGCGACGCGCACATCTGAAGAATCCCCTGCTGACCGTAGCGGCCCAGGTGACCCCGCGGTAGCAGTTCGATATGCGTGGTGCAGCGAGAGCGGCATCAGGATGAACAAAAACGCCCGGAAGACAGCCTCAAACCATCCGAAAGTGCAAGATACGAGCAGACGACTGTGGTGGCGGGGAGCAAGCAAGGACGATGGCCGGGTTGTGGGGAGTTTGTGTGTGTGTTGGTCTGCTTGCGAGGAGCAAATTTGTTTTCTCTCGTTTTCTCGCATTTGGACTCTGTATGAAGCTGTTTGAACCGTGGCTGAGATGGGACAAACAAGCCTCCGCCTTCCCGACCGCCATCACAGTCCACCCTCGTCGCTCGATGCTGCTCGTCGCCGTCCTTGAGCCCGCGCGCGCCGCGTCTCCCAGCGAGCGGGGGCGCATGGCCTGTGCGCCGTTGGGAACCTGCTGACATAAGCATGTTCAGTTCCAGTAGCGCAGAACCCGCCCATTCTCCCCGCCATTGTCCTGCTTCCCCCCGTCTCGCTCCTCCCCGCCCTCCGCACGCCTTTCTGCGACCCCGCATCGACGCTGTTGACGCACGAAGCTACGAGACACGAAGTTACAATGTCGCAGCCCCCGCCTATGGGCGTCATTCCCCCAGAGATGATCCAGCACGGCGCACCCGGGCAGACTCCTCAGCCCGTGAACTACTACTCTGACGCGCACACGACGAGCGACTTGACTGGTGGCCTGCCCATCAACCTTGACTCGCTACGCGATGGGCCGCCAGGTAGCAAGCCATTCTACCCATACTCGACTCTGATCCGGTACGCGTCGACGGGATGGAGATGCCGCGGCGAAGTTGCTCACTGTTTCTATGGCGGGCTCTAGGTATGCAATCAAGGGCTCTCCCAACCAGAAGTTGCTGCTGGAAGACATCTACTATGCCATTGAGTCTCGAGTGCGTTTTTCTTCTGTGGCTGGGCGCGTGCATGTCGCTCACCTATGCTGCAGTTCCCATACTTCCGTACTGCTCCACCTGGCTGGAAGGTGAGTCTCTGCACCATGACCTCTCATCGTACATTCGTCCCGTCCACAACCTCCTTGGACCATCTACACCACCTACTCGTTCGGAAGGCTCATTGCGACCGTCCTGTAGAACTCCGTCCGCCACAACCTCTCCCTCAACCCATGCTTCGAGAAGGTGCCTCGTCCGCTCACGGACCGTGGCAAAGGCTCGTACTGGACGGTCAACGACAACGTAGACCCGCGGACCGGCGTACACCGTATCCGCAAGAAGAAGGGCAAGCCCGGCTCGAAGGGCTCTCCGCCCCTCGACTCTGAAGATATTGACTATCACCCTGGCGCGGATCAACAGCCAACCTTCGACCCCAGCGCACAGTTCGTGCCTCCCCCGCAAATGCCTGCAGAGGCGGGCCCGAGCCGCCAAGCTCCACCGCCGCCGCCGCCTCCACCGTTCCCCGGACCATATCAGTACGCCCCCTTTTCATCCGTGCCCTTCGCCTCCCTCGTTACTTACGCGTTCGCGCCCCCCGCAGATTCGACCCCGCCTTCCCAGGCATGATCCCGTTCCTGCGGCCCGACGAGCTCGAGGTGGACGACCAGGGCGCGATCAACTGGCACGCGCTCTGGCGGAAGGAGCTCTCGCAGCTGCAGCAGGCGACGGAGGAGCAGGAGAAGTCGGGCGCGGACCAGGACTGGTACCGCACGATGCTCCTGCGGGTGCGCATGGGCATGTTCGCGCCGCTGAACATGCCCCAGCCGGGGCCCGAGGCGCCGCTGCCGCCCCCGCCGCATGCGATGCCGGGGCCGCCCCCGAACCCGGGCGAGGTCCAGATACCGGTGCAGGTGCCCATGCAGGAGCAGCATTGATCCGGCGAGGTCTGGTTGTGCTTGCTGACGAGTGTCGGTGCGGTTCGCGTTGGGGTGGCGGCAGTTGGGCTGGGTGCGGAGAGTCTGCCTGCAGCTGGAGAGGTGATGGGCTTGTCTTTTTCGTGCTGCCGTGGTCTTGGGATCTTGTTGGGATCGTGGTTTCGGTGATTCCTGTGTTGTATCTTATTACCAGTCCTCTTCGCTTGTAATTAGTTGCCTTTCGGACATCTCACTTCTGTGCTGATCTCTCCGGATATTTTGTGTGACCGCGTTCTCGGCGCTATGTATCGTCATCGACAAACAGTTAACGTTGAACTGCAAGCGTCTATCGCCAGGATGTGGCTTGTTCGCAAACCACCTTGATGATTGCTCACGAACGACGTTCGACAAGACGCGAGCAGTCTGAGAGCAAACCTCTGTCGCTGCCATGACGTCCCATGCGTACGAAGTTGCGCTCTTTGGCGAATTCTTCGCGAAGGATCTCCCGGGTTGGTGCTTCGCTGCTGCAGTGATCCGCCTAGTACTGACTGAACCTCCTTGGGACGACCAAACCACGCAGCCATCCTGAACCGCCTCACGCTCCACAGCGAGTCTGCGCACCAGATGCACGCTCGGGAGATCGTGTTCGAGCCGTTCGACGCGCAGAACCAGCGGGATGCTGGGACGGAGCCGATCTTGCTCCGCGCGCGGAAGGAGCTGCTCGACCCCGACTCAAAGTGGTGAGTGAACGGGCTCAGGCTTCAATCGAGAGCATCAGTACGCTGACATCAAGCACCCAGGATCCTGTACTCGTATCTGAAGCCGGAGTCTGTCCGGGTGCATCCTGAGGCGACGGTCCGCCCGTGGGCGACGTGTCAGATCGTCGGGGATGCGCTGACGTTCGCGTCTGCGCTTGGGTACATGTACGTTTTCCTCCCTTGGCCTGGGATGCACATGTGGCTCTTACGCACGCAAGAGTATGCTCTGCGCCGCCGAGGCTGACGGTGCTCCTCGTAGATGGCGCTCCCAGATATATAAACGCGGCTACGTCTTCAGGCGGGGCAACCTCGTCATCCAGATGTTCCAGCAGGAGCACGTACGTCGCTTTCCCTTTGAACCCCTGGTCCGCAGTAGGTGCTCACAGCGAGCGTTTCTTCCAAAAGGCCGACGCGAAGACCGGGAAACCGATGCCGGCACACGTGGACACGCTGTGGGAGGTGGAGGTGAAGACCGCGGCCCCGGTCAGGAATACGCAGGAGACGCCGCTCAGCCAGTCGTTGGATGCGGTGTTGGACGTCCAGCTGCTCATGAAGGGGTTGCTGGACCTGCGGCGGCAGGACGTCTGAACGGTCTCGGGTTTCGATATCCAAATCGTCTATACAGTACGCAGCCGACATCATGCGGGACGAGGAGCCTGAATTCTGTGATACAACGGCGTCGCGACTCAATTTCGTACGCCATAGGAACGGGAGGAAGCTAGCACTTGGACAGCAGCTCAGCGCTCTCAACATCCACAGCTCCATCTCGACGACCATTGTGCTTGAGTAGGCCTAGTTGTATTGCCTTGATTTGCAGGGCCTAACATGCATGTCAGCGACAGAGTACTCTAATTTGTTATCACTCGGCCGTGGCTCACCAACGATTTCGACATAGTACGAGAATGGTGGAAGTCCCCAGTCGCGAACCAAAGCTGTTCGATAGCCACGGTCAGCACGCAACAGGGACCACATCACGTCAAACGGCACGTACTCCCGGGTGTCCGCAGGGCCGGTAGCTGCCTTTTAGTTCGCCCTCTTCGTCCAAGCCGGGGAAGACGTCTTCGGTCTGTTTGATTACGTCCTCGCCCATGACTTCCTTTGTCACCTCTCGAATGTACCTGTAGCCGGTTCTGTAGGCGCAAAGTCGTGTGAACATCCGGGATGCAGAGAATATGGATGTGGGTGGTCGGTACGTACGCAAACACAACGACGTCTGCGTGTATCTCCGAGCCATCGTCGAAGACGACGCCCTGCTCCGTGAATCGGTGTGGTGAGATCCCATTGCGCACTTTGACTCGTCCGTCAGCGATCATCTCTGCTGCTTCCCCTTTGTCGGTCCCTGCTAGAGATTAGGCGATGCGTATCGAAAGCAACTATAGGACGTACAATATCCTGTCCGTTGGGTAAGTTCTCAGCGAGTGAGCAGACATGTGAGTAGCGCACCTCCAGCTCTCTCGAGGTATAAGACGTACAGTCCTTGTCCCTCGGGTCCAAGGTGGACCTTGACACCCGCGTTGCGTAGTTTCTCGTGCATCTCCTTATGGTACTCCCTGGCTTCAGGTTCTGCAGCGATCATGAGACGCTTGAACAGCCTGAACGGCATTGCCAGCGCTCTAAAGTCGGACACTTCGGTCGGAACGTTGTCTGGGAACGCTCCGCCGATCACCCGAAGCTGGTAGGTCCGAGAGACGGCGCATGTAATGGACCGCTGGATCATCGTGACGGAGTCTGCTCCATGGTAGACGAGGTCCTGACAGATGTCCATAGCGCTGTTGCCCGCGCCGACGACGACGACACGTTTGCCAGTGTAAGCTGCGCCGCCGGGAAAGCGACTCGAATGCATCACTTTTCCCGGGAAGCGCTCCATATTGAGGACCGCTGGAATGTTAGGCCTTCCAGAGGTCCCGGTGGCTAGGACGATGTGTGCCGGTCGGAGCTTAACCTCGACACCGTCCCGGACGACTGTGACGTCCCAGGTCTGCGACTCCGGATTATACGTGGGCGGCTGCTTGAACTCCGACTTCGTCCAAACGACAAGATCTTGTATGAACGCGTAGTGCTCGATCCAGTCTGCAAGCTTGCTACCAGTGGTGAACTGCGGCCAGTTTGCGGGGTAGGGCTGATAGAGGACTAGGGGACGCAGCAGACAGGAAGTGATCCAGCCACATGGATGCACAGCAGGCCAGTCTTACAGGTGTGATGTCCCTTCGGGGTATGAAGAACGAGAGACGGGTACCGCTTCCTCCAAACGTCGCCAATCCGGGCGTCGCGCTCGATCACCAACGTCGGTATCTGCATCTGCTTGAATCTAGCAGCGACCTGAAGGCCCGTCTGCGCACCGCCGACTACGCACGAGGATGGTCAGTGTATGGAAGGATGCATCGAAGTGGAGGACTAGTACCTATCAGTACATGTGGATTACTCTCGACCTCCTGCTGCCAATTCTTGAATTCGCTCCGCAAGTCCTTGGTGGGGATGGCAACGTTCGGATTCCCGGCAAGGTCGTCTTCGAACGGCATAGTGCTGAGTTCCTCATGGCCCACGAGATCGCTGAGCTCGGTGAGGAGAGTGAGTGCCTTGTAGATGCCGTCGGTGTCGCGAAGAAGCCGAACGTAGCCGCGGGCGTGGCCGTGACGACAGTCGAACGTGAAGGCAAACTCGATACCGACGGCTTGCACCTGCGCCCAGTTGTAGACCCGAGGAGCAAGGTCCGTCCTCTCGATCAGATAAACGTCGACGATGTCGGCTTTGGTGAAAGAGTTCGACTGGAGGTAGGAAGCGATTGTCTCGCGCCCCTCCAGGGACCGGATATCCCATGAGAAGACGAGTACATCGCGCAGCCAGCCGTCATGAAGGAGCAAGTCTGTAATGCTGGATATGACTGTGCCCTTAAGTGCAGCCGTGAAGCGAGAGAGCCAATCTGACGCAAGGAAGTGGGGATCGAGTGCCATAGTGTTGTGGGCGGCGGGGGAGGCGAGGGAAGGATTCGTGTTCTGGAGTCTGGAGTCCCTGCTATAAACCAGCGGGGCATGGACAAGGTTCGTACCTCACGGAAACTCAAACCGCCCAGGTAGCAAGCTCATTGCCGTATAGCACTGCAGCGTATCTTACAAGGGTCCGGGCGTGGTATCTCCCTTTGCCCTGTGGCCGATCGGCATGCTGGCGAGCTTCCTTGCATCGCGCAAACACCGGAGTGTGCACCACGTTCTGGAGGATTCGTCAAGGGCCAGATCTGCAGCTGGGTAGCTGAATCTGTTGAAGCTAGGGGGGACGGTTACTATCCGCGGCAGAACCACATACTAGTACGGCACTTGAACAGTAGTGTAGGACCGCTGCTTGCCCATGCGGATAGGGCATGGGCGGCAATGGATGAGAAGGGTTCTTTGCATTTCGGTTCGCGGCCGCTCATCGGAGACTGTTACGTCCATCAGACTCGAGTATAAGGGAGGGTGCGAGGAAGACGTACCCGGGGGAAGCACTTAATGGCTGCCAGATCGTGGCTGGTATGTAGAGCTGTCCCAGGATCAGTACCATGCGTTCGGTGACGGGTACCGCGGCCTTAGAACTATAAGCCATTGGCCCGGGTAAGTCTCTGCTTCTTCCGATCTAGTTTGATCTAGTGCAGAGTTTGTCGAGTTAGGCAATACCGTGTTTATGCGATCAAGTATGGTATGTATTAGTGACCACCCATACATCGATGCGATTACAGACCGAGATCTAGTGGCAGCCTCAGCTCGTCGGCATCATTGCAGATCGACGTCCGTCGTGCTGGAGGAGGCCGAGTTGTATTGCCTTGAGTTGCCGAGCCTGTGTAGCCCTTTAGCTCTCTGGTATCCCGTCGTTTGACGCATCACAACAACATACCAATGGCTTCGACATGAATCTCGATACGAAGAAATCACCCGTCGCAAACCAAAGCTACGCAAGCATACCCGTTGTGATCAGATAGCACGTTAAGGGTCATGAGCAGACATACCCCAGGTTGGCCACATGGCCGATAGCTCCCATCGAGCTCCCCTTCTTCGTCCAGACCGTAGACCTCCTCGATTTGTGACACAACTTCGTCGCCCAACAGTTCTTTGTTCGACTCTCTCATGGTGACATATCCGGTCCTGAGTGGCAACGTTATGCTGAGTCAGAGAGAGAGAAAGAACTAGGAGTACTCACGCAAAGATAACGACGTCGGCTTGTACGTGAGTGCCGTCGTCTAACACAAGACCTCGCTTAGTGAATCGCTGCAGGGAGACACCGCTCCTTACAGCGATGCGTCCGTCCGCAATTATGTCGGCACCACCCTTATCGATCCCTGCGGCAAAGTTTCAATTACGAACACCAGGCGAAAGAATTCGTGACTTTACAGTAGCCTGTAGGTGCACTATTAGCACAGTCGTACACAGTGCTATAGATGGGTAGGTACAGAACATACCTCCGTTACGCGTCAACTTGACGAGGAGGTGGAGCCAATGCCCTTCAGGGCCGATGTCTGCCTTGAAACCGCCCCTTCGCAGCTTCTCATGCAGCTCCTTCTGCGCGTCGAGCGCGGTCTGCTGGTCCGCAACCATGAGCTTCCTCAGGAGGCCAGGGGGAAACGACGACCATTTGAAGTCTGCGATCTCCAGAGGAACGCTCTCGGGAAAGCCAGCTCTCAGCATATCGCTGACGTAGTCGCGGGACAGAACCGACGTAGGAGAGCGCTGGATCATGGTCACCGAGCGTGCACCATGGAGAACGAGATCCTCGCAGACGTCGATGGAACTCCCGCCAGCACCGACAACGACAACGCGCTGTCCGACGTATGAACCGCAGGAACCACCGGAATACTGCTCTGTGTGCAAGATCCGTCCGGAGAACGTCTCCACCTTGGGGATGGCGGGGATCTGCGGCCTTCCCAAGGGGCCCGTGGCGAGAACCAGGTGAGCGGGGCGTAGTCTGACCTCGGTCTCGTCCCGGATAACAGTAACCTCCCAAACGCCATATTCGCGCCGGTACGAAGGTTGGCCTTGGATGACCGAGCTCGTCCACACGTCCAGCCTTTGCGTGTACGCGTAGTGCTCCAACCAGTCCGCGAGCTTGTCGCCTGGCGTAAACTCGGGCCAGTCAGCCGGGAATGACTGGTATAGGACTATGGTAACAAGCAGACTACGTGAGCTCGGGCACGACCACTTGACGAAGGAACCTACAGCTATGATGTCGCTTGATCGTATGAAGCGTCAAAGATGGGTAGCGGTTCCTCCAAACGTCACCAACCCTGGCGTTCCGTTCTATTACTACAGACGAGATTTGCATGCGCTTGAAGCGCGCAGCGAGCTGGAGTCCTGTCTGCGCAGCTCCGACTGTGGGAGCGTGTGAGACAGAGGGTCGCCGCAGTGTCGCTGCAAGGTAACATGGCTGACTCACCGATGAGCACATACGGGTCGCATGCAGTAATCGCACTGCTGGGTTCGTTAAGAAGGACACGCGCCTCTTCGTGACCGCGCAAGTCCGCCAGCTCCGTCATGACGGTGATCGCTCTGTACGCGCCATCGACGTCGCGGAGAAGGCGTGCATTACCCCGTCCTTGACCGTTGCGGCATGAGAAGCTGAATGTGAGCTCGACGCCCGTCGCTCGAGTATGAAGTATTGCGAATGCTCGAGGGGCTAGCTCCGCGACGTCAGTCACCAAGCGTATGTCGGTCACTCCAGCGGCGGTAAGAGTGCCCGAGAGGTATTGTGAGATCTTATGCGGTCCCTCTAGAGATCTGATGTCCCAGCTGAAGACGAGGAGGTCTCGAAGCCAGCCAGTAGGCAGGAAGAGGGATGTGAAGGCTTCAATGTTCCCGTTGCACAACGAGGACGAGCAGGAGGAGAGCCAAGCTACAGCGACAGTGTGAGCGTCGGTAGTCATTGAGGCAGAAAGGGGATGTGGCAGCAGAGCACGACACCACGTACTTATGGCTTATGGCAAATGGCAGTCAGCCACCGCTATCTCCACACGGCCTCTTGCAAGCTGGTGGCCTCGAGCCTGAGAGGGAAGCACTTTGGAAGTTAGCGTTCTCCGGAGGCTCCGCTAGAGCCTGAAAGACACCGGTGAAGCGAGAAGCGGAATGAGATGACATCGCGCGGTGAATCTGTAGTACCGCCAAGCCGCATGTTTGGTCTGGTTGGGCAATACTGATACTTCATATATGGTCACACGTCTTACCGCTGTTGACATGAACATCTGTGACATCAGACTCAAGGCTCGACTGTTCGCCGGATTTGATGGCGACCACAAGAGATACATTGTCTACCGAGCAATCACACAGATGATTGCCCTAGCACTAGCTCATAGAGCAAGTTAGTACACCTCCATTGACCCAGAAGACGCAACACGACGCACCGCTGTGCAACAGACAGCCCTTTGAACTCAACGCGTTAGGCCAACCGCGGATCGTGCGCGGCGTCACAAGTCCACGAGGAGCTATGTTCCCCCGTCTCCCTCGTCTCCAGAGTCGCCCCAGTCGACCTGTTCCTCATCTGGGCCGCTATAGCCACCGAGCGCGCTGTCGCCACGAGGATCCCGAAGGGCCCCCGCTTCTCGCAGCTTCTGCAGCATCGCAGCCAATTCCTCAGAGCTGCCTTCGTACTCATCGTCCGTCTCGCCTTCGGCGTCCTCATCTCCCCATGCATCCTCGTCCGCTAGGCCATCAGGGTTGGCTCCGGCCGGTGCTTCCCCATCTGCTTCTTCGTCGTCGTCGCTGCCAGCATAGTCTCCCAGGAGGTTCGACACGTTGCGCTCCTCTGCCGCGCCGTCGTCTTCGTCACTGCCATAGCCTCCCAATAGACCGCTCATAGCCTTCTTCGCCTGCTTCACGTTCAGCTTCCGCCTCTTCGGCGGCCTCTGTTCGTCCGGCGCGTCACGCACGACCGTCCCTTGGTCGTCCACGATGGTTCCCTGGAACGCGTCCTCTTCCCATACTTCGATGGTCGGGAACTCCACGAAGTGTTTGTGCTTGAGTACCGCTCCCACAGGCTGACTAGAGTCGAGTTTGTAGTATCCGCTCCGTATTAGCCGGCCTGGCTGAGGGACGTGCGGGTTGCTGTTCAGCGCAGCAAGCGGATCCAGGGGTGTGCTCATGACGCACAGTGGCGGTGTGAACGAGTCCGGGACGTCCTCGTCGGGGAGAACGAGTGCTTGCACCCACTGTGGGAGCGACTTGTCCTTCTTGCTCTTGCTCCGTTCTGTCACCTGGGTTTGTATGGCCAATAAGAGAGGCGTCTCGAGAGTGACACGGTGCGCGAGGAGGGTAAATGGCGGGTCGGGTGGTTCAGAGGGTGCGAGCAGATTCCGTGGTGGGTGAAACTTGAACTCGACCGTGAGGAGCGCCGTCCTGTTCCTACACGAGCAAGGAAAATATATTCCAGTTCCTTTACACAAGTATAAGCACGGATATGAAACGTACTTGAAGTCCCATGTAGACTGGTTGAGTGTCCGTCTCTCCATCCCGTTCGGCAGGAACTCGATCTCAATATCCCGGAAGTCGAGCTGCATCCTGAGCACGTCCCGCTTCGACGCTGTCTTTCCCGCTGCACCTCCAACGCCGCCTCGTCCTCTTCCTCTTCCTCGGCCCCTGGCATCTCCTCGCCCACGCCCTGCAGCCTGGCGGTCTCCCGCGGTATACCCGCCCTGCACGATCTCGCGTCCCCAGTCTCCGACCTTCCTGCCTACCTCCTCGAGAAACGTGTAGTCGTTCACGAGCGTCGCGTATCCGTACTGGTTCATCGGCACGTATGCGGCCTTGTTGCGTATGCCAGAGCAGCCATCCCCGAGGCTCTTGTGTTTCGTCGAACACGACAGCGAGCAAGTCCGGAGGTTGCAGCGAGGGCAGGTGTAGATGGCAGCATTCGTCTGGCATATAACACAGATCGGAGACTGTCGCTGGGCAGCTGCTTTGGAGCTCTCCGCATGAGGGACATCGAGAGTGTCCGCGCTGTTCATGGCGAGATGCAAGTCGGAGAGCAGGAGCAAAAGTAAGGCGTCTACGCGTGACGCAGGAAATTCGCTATAGGACGCGATACGCGAGGCGCGTCCGGACGCCCGTCTCCACACTCATACCGGTACCTATGGAATCAGTTGGTTGGTACATTCTCACATGGATACAAAGGGTACTATACATCTAGTACAAGTGAAGACTACCGTAGGGAACAGAACAATGTGGAGGGAAGTCGATGACCAGACTTGCAAAGGTATCATGGATCTCTAGATATCATCCATTCCGAGGTCAATCTCAACCTTCTCGCCCGGCTTGAAGGCAGGGAGGCCTATGGCGAGTACAGTCGTCAGCCAAAAAAGTTCACATGCGCACGAACCAGTCAGACATACCTCGGTACGGGCAACTCGAGCACCGGAACGCGTCTCCCAAGTAGCAGTTCCCACAGCTGCTCGTCGCCTTCGGTGCAGCGGCGGCGGCAGCCATGAGACGCTCCTTCTCCGCCTGCGAGACCTCGATGGCCTGTCCATCTACCTTGCCATCGAGCAGCACGACGTTGCTGTTCGCGAGCTCCTCCGCCTCGAGCTCGGCAAGGCCGCACGTGCAATTCTTGCACGCCTTCTTCCGCCGTGGCGCACCGCGTACGGCAGGCTCGCATGCCGCCGGTCTCTCGCGGTCTGCCGCAGTCAGGAGGCTCTCCGCGTTGATGGAAGGCGTGGAGGGTGCACTGAGCGTCCAGAGAGCCTTCTTCGACGCCTTGCGCTCCGGGTCGACCTTACGCCGTAGCGGAAGCGCCGCAGAGGCAGCGGGCGCGGGGGTGGTTTTCAGGGAGAGGGAGGTGCCTGCTGAATATGCGGGCTTTTGGGCGATAAGCGCGCCATCCTTTGTTGCGCTCAGGACGGTGAAACCAGCGAGGGTAAGGTCTGAGGGTAGGGTGGGGAGAGCGGAGCCGAGGTTGAGAAGGTGGAGCGTTCCGAGAGGCTCGAGCCCCGCGAGCAACTGCCTGAGCAGCTCTGGGATCCTTGGAGCAAAGCTCTCATACTCCGGAGGGGACAAGGTGACATGACAGACGCGAAGGTAGAGGAAGGGAGTGTTGTGG
>JABYQS010000398.1:0-25027 GCA_022592435.1 Cerioporus squamosus
ACGTGCGTGAGGCGTTCCGGCAGTCTCTCGACAGCAATGGCCGCGCTACTGCGTAGAGGTCCCCGATGGCAACGAACGACGGTGCTTCTTGATTGCAAGCCGCGCTTCCGCGCCAAGGGTCTCTCGGGTCGAGGTACACGAGGCTACGTCGCACTGGACTGCCAGACAAGCGCTTTGTCTGGCTCAAGGACGCATGGCGAGCTCACTACCTCCTGGACCGCGAGGGGGACATCCTGGAACGGCTGAGGACGCAAAGTTCCTCGTGTTCCTACCCTCGTTGCCATGGCGACATGACGATCAGGTACGCTCACGTCCCAGTACTGGGAGGATCAGGACCCAGCTCGAACCCGAATCCATATCCTACTTCGTTGCCATCGCACGCGTATCGTCTCCTGCAGAAGCTCCTACTGGCCCTGACTCGCCGCCTCCAAGAAACGCAAATCCGGATGACGAACAAGAAGCCAGCGCCGCTCCGCCTCCACTGGGGCTCGCTGGCAGCCAGCCACCTTTCCGCGAGACCGTCCGTTTCGCCGTTACAAGCACTACCGACTTGTAGAGGAAGAAGTCGCTCAGCCGCTGGAGTGAGTTCCAAAACGTAGACAGCTCATTCAGATTGTCAGAGATTGCGTCATCGTAAGTGCAGTTGGCATTCCTCGCTGTTGACGATCCTCACCCTACTCCGATGTCTCAGCGCACTACTGTGCCACAAGGGACGCGAAGCTACTCCACTGTGACATCAGCTCCGGCAACATCCTGATCTACCCCAAGCTCTGCGGGTCAAGGACCCAACAATCCGCAGAAGTACTACCTTCGGGTGAAGCTTACCGGCTTGCTCGCTGACTGGGAGATGGCGAAGTCGACTGATTCCAAGCAGCAAGCGCTGCATCAGACCGAACACGTTGTATTGACATGGTCGCTTCGCTGACATCTAAGTTTCACTATCGTCTGTCTAGGGGACGTGGCAGTACATGTCCGTCGCGCTCTCGCGGACACCAAGACCTACCCAGAGTGTGGCGACGAATGAGTCCTTCTCTATGTCATACTGTATCAAGCTGTGCGGTATCTCCAGTCAACATCGACTGTGAGACGGTCGCGAACTATATCGGAGACTTCTTTAACAGCCAAGGGTACTTCAATGGTCGGTACATCTGCGGCAACCAGAAGTTCTATACCATCTCAGGGGGAGATCTCGACTACTGCACCGTCCCGATCAAGTTCACATCCACCGCATGAACATTGTGCTCACAAAGCTTCTCTCGTGGTTCCATGCCCGCCATATCGTCACTGATTACGATAACACTGTGCAGGAGACCCTCTCCATTGCTACTCCTTCCTCTCTCCCGTCACCCCGGCTTCCCACACCCCCACCGCGCCCGCCTACCCCGCCATCGTACGGGCCCGATGTCTACAATTCGAGCGAGTACCAGTTTGAGGACGAAGAAGAGCTCTGGGCTCCCTGGAAAGCTCAGTACTCGGGCTACATACTACCCGAGGACGAGCCTGAACGGGCACCCACTGCACATCAGCGGAAACTGGCCAGCTTGGCCGAGGCGCACAACGGGATGCTCACGCTGCTCAAGCACGCGCTCGCATGGGATGCGAATACCTGGGCACATAGCGCGACGGTCGGCGACAGGATTCCTCCGATGACATCGCGGTCGGACGGGCAGACGAACTTGAAGGAGTCTGAGGCTCTCACCACTGTCGGGAGGAGCCACAAGCGGCCACGTCTCGATGATGTGCTCCGGTCCTAACATCTCTTCCGCGTTCTGCTGCTGCCTGCAAGGTTCCCGAACACGAACACTCTGCCTCGCCCCCGCCCAACCCTGGCCGTCCAAGCAACCCGACCCCCACGCCGACTCTGACCGCGTGTTGCGTGGCGGACATCAGGCTAACGTTTGTATCTACAGTGTATCGTCGTACTCCACGTTGCCGTGTTGTAACCCAGACTATCTTCTCTCGCTCTTCTCGTCTGACTGATGGTCCATTCAATGTGATATTACCCAGAGATCGCACGTTGCCATTCAAAAGTCATGCCGCAACTGCCGCTCTCGCTGCATAGGCTATGACAGACAGACCCATGCAAGCATGAGCCTCCCGCCTCATGTAGAAGTCGAGTAGTGAGTGTTACATGTCACAAACCGCACTGGCTACTCACGAGTACAAACGATGGCACAAAGAGCGCGTCACCAGGTCATTGACTACTCTGACGTCTCCGAGCCTCCTCTCTCTTAGCTATGGCCATACGTAGCCCATCCCGCAGCGCACTTCCTTGCCTCCGAACGGCCTCGGCCGCCTTGTCCGATTCTTGGATGTTCCATAGGGACCTAAAAAGATGGTATTCCCAAGTGAGGGAGGGGTACACAAGAGCGTACAAGGCAGCACGCTGCACTCCATTGACCGTCATCGCGGCGAAGCGGCCGGGGCGCGTCCACATAGTCGCCGCCCTCAAAGCGGTCGCCCCAATAGCAAGCCACCATACCGGTCCTTCAGGAATGAAGATCTGACAGTTTTATTAGCTCTAGTCGGCGTGGGGGAGGGCAAGCCCGAGTGAGGCATACCGACCTCTTTAACATTATGCCCGAGGCGCTCAGCGACGAACATGGCGAGGATGCTCGCATGCGGCGATGTGGTCCTCCAGTAGTATGCTTACGAGCCGCCGGGAGTCTTCGGTCGTCCACATCGTGCGCAGCCGCCATAGTATCTCGCCGAAGAGGGACACCTTGCCGTCCTCGCCTCGGGGGAGCACCTCTGTTAGATGTGAAGTTGATCAGTCTCGCGTTGTCGGAATATACGCACGACCCGGAGGAACCACATACTTCGCGTCAAGTCCGGCACTCCTGGGATAGTACGGAGTTCAAGCTGTACGCCCCTGGGCATCAAGTTGTGTAACCACTCTGCGTAGTTGACTACCACGCGGCGGTCGCGGTTCTCGTGGAGCTGGAGCTGCTTGTGCAGGTGCAGGCTCTGATGCGCGGCGATGTCTCCGAACGCAAACATGCCGTAGATCTCGGGCAGCCTCAGGCTGGTGAGGGTCGGGAGCCGCCGGGGATGCAGCGCGCGGTAGCGTCTGTGCACGAAGTACGTCACAGCGTAGACAGGAAGGGTCCACACCCGGGACCACTATCGAGTGAAGCGCGTCAGCAAATGATACAGTATAGCGGCGGACGGCAATGTGCACTTACTGTATGATCGTGCGCCGGGCGAGTAGCACTCGAGCGATCCTCTGGGAGTTCGAGCGGTTCAGGGATCTGTGAGTCCGCTAGCTCCTCCCAGCTTCCAGCCTCTGAAGACCGGTAGACCCACAGATGGAAGAGGGACCTCCCGATAGCGGCGTGCACTATCATCGCCCACCTATCGACGCCCCTCCATCGGTCAAACAGCGCAAGCAATGTTGATATTCCGAAGAGACTGGGCGTGTATCTTTCGAAGACCGCAGAAATCTACCTGGGAATCAGAGATGCGCACATGGAAGCGGACACGAGGGGATGTACTTACTCGATATTGATTCCCGGTGTAGATGCGCTCGGCGACGAACCATACGAGGATGCGCGCGTCGTGATCGCTCAACTGAAGCCTGCGTATCTGCGAGTCGAGTAGATGGCTGGCAACGTAGCGAGAGGACCAGTCAGACCATAGGCTACACAGCTGCCAGCGGACGTTGCCCACGATCGCGAGCAGCCCGTTGTTACTGTCTGAAGACTGCATGCCGGCCGCTGAGCATGTTGCAGTGATGAGCAGCAGGCGCAAGCGGCACGATAATGAACGACGTATAGTATGCAACGTCAGGGCATATTCCGCCCAGTGGGTACTTTGCGTAACTCTGCTGAACGAGGTCATGAAAGTGCTTGGCCATCACGAGCGAGTACGCATGGATGTATAGCCGGTTGTCGTCTTCCTCGCGGACGAGCTTCTCAAACAGCCTGTCTCCCTCAATATTGGCGGCGTGGCCAAGGGCCAGCGCACCATGCATCTCGGGGAGCTTGAGCGTGGTGAGGCGGGGCAACAATCTAGGCCGCCACAGATGGTAACGCCTGTGGATAAAATAAGTGACGGCGTAGAGGGGGATCGGCCAGAACCGCTTGAGCTATGGCAGGATGTCATCGTCTTCAGATCAGTATGTGTGAGTACTGGCACTACAACACTCACACCAGGTTCGCCACCAGCCGGTAGTCGAAGAGGACCTTGACTGGCTTCCTCGGCTGAGGAACCATTATGATTCACCGAAGTTGTCTCTGGGCTAGAGATGTCGTCCCATTTGACGCCCGAATGAACGTCCATCCCACCTCAACCCACGGGAGGTCGCAATTGTCGGGAAGCGCAAAACCTGTACAGAAGCTTAAGTACACGAAGGACGAGCGACGACTGGCCTCGGCATCTGCTGGCGAACGGCAGGTCTCGCCGGGTGCAATTCGAGCCAAATAAGTACGCTACAACAAGGCAGCCTCACAGATATGTCGGTGCTTGCCCGAGAAATTGGTACAGGTCGAAATACACACGTTCGAACTGTAGGGGTACCTGTGTACGGAGCTGCTCCAGGTGACCGAACTTGAGCTGTCCAAGTGCGCGTGGAAAAAGATACATCAGCCCGATTGTTTCATGCATTAAGGGGGAATCGAACCCCCGGCGGGTCGATGGCAACGACCCAGGTTACCACTACCCCATTAATGCGGTGCTATAACTTCTAGGTTAACCATAGAGAATGAATAACCCACTCAAAGAGTCTTGCACCCGAGTCTTGCACCAAACCTCCATGACACATGTCTTCAGCATCACACTTTCACGCACTGCATGATCCGGATGGGACCTGAGGCTGGAAGAAGGAAACCCAGACTTACTTACATGATGTTCACATGTGCAGGACGTCCATCTGGAGTCGGAAATCCCATCGTGTGAACAAGAAGATCATCTTCGCGATACGGTGTGCGGGAGCAACTAGGGGGTCTGGTATCAAGTATCTTGGCCACCAACGGACTGTTACGTTACGTACTATGGCCAACTCAGACCTCTCCAGTCTTCCGGACTCGCCTGCCACTCCACCCTTGCCTTCTTCTAGCCACGGTACGGAGTATGGGTCAATCAATACGGACCTCGGAGTCCGCAAACCTCCCACTCGCACGGGGGTAAGTAGTAAAGTACTGTCCCTCTACGTTCCTCCGTGATACGATCGTTGCTTGCTAAATTCCTTCTTCCTAGTGGACCGACATACTGGCCCTTCCAGTCCTCGGCGCGGCCTACCTCGTCCACTGGCGCTATCGCCGCTACGCACCTCGACGTGTCCCGACGCTGACGTCTCTACGGCTGGCCGAGCTGTATGGTACCGCAGGGTTCGCGTGGACAATGATACGCGAAGATGCCCGCCTGAAGCGGCCGATCATGGCGGATCGAGACCTGGTGACCATCGAAGCGTCCGCATTTGCCTAGGGGAGGGTCATATACAGCACACTGTCGAAGCGGCGCGCACCCATACCGGACCATTTAAAGACAAAGTATCTCCGCACCTGCGAGTATACAATCGGTCTGTCAGAGTGCTCGCGAACTGACTTTGTTACCCTATCACCGTTCACGCACCGACAGATACGTACCCATCCAACGGTGACCTGGCCGCGCGTCTCCGCTGGTGGTACAATCACATCTGGTCCGGTCCCGTCGAGTGGACCATCATCGCCCTCTTTCTTGCCCCGCATCTCTCAGAGGTGGCTGAGCACCGTCCCTCTGGGGCAGATCTGGACGTCTGCGTCACACACATCGCCAACACCATGAGCGCGCCAGGAGACGGCGCGTTCTACACCGTGAGCAGCCTTCCGTTCCCGCCTGCGGCCTTGTCCAGGCACGCTCGGCCAACCCCGCTCATACTTGCTTACTCCCTTGCCCCGGACGCGGCACTGCGCGAAACCCTTCGCGATCTCGCTGTGCGCAGTCACCCCGCTCGCGATGCTCGCTCGGTGGACCGGGTTCCGCGCCGCCATGCCAGTACTCTGGCTGCCCCTGGCCCTGAACGCCCTCCAGCGCGCGCTGTTCTATGTCACGGTCGCCGTGGCCGCCGCGCAGAACTATCAGCATTGGTCTTACCCGCTGACCATACGGGACAAGGGGAGCGTCGCTAGGCTTCTGTGCAAGGCCCTAGGGTCGCAGATCGAGCAGGCTGTCGACGCGACGGTGCCCGAGCCTAAGCCTTAACATGAAGCGTAGCAAGTAGTAGTAGTTTAAGCGTTCACCCTAGCTCCTCCGACTGTGCGCTTGAAGATCAGACGACTGTCGGAAGCCAACAGCACTGTCTCTCGGGGCCCCTAGAAGCGATCGATGCATGTATTGTCCGCGGATAGATAGCTACAGAGTACTCATAACAAGCCTCATGTACAGTCCGTTTCAAAGTCCGTGAGCGTGCTGTGCAGCAGCACTTATCCAGAGGTGTTCTGGACCCTGAAGAAGAGAGACGTCAGGCACTCAAAAGCGTCTAGAGAACAGCATGATACTCACTGGACATACCAGCGCTGGTCGCTGGCGACGCAGAGGCCGCCGTGGGCGCCATGCGCAGCGTTGCAGTCGCCAGAGAGCCAGGTGACGAGGCTCGACTATGAGCCCACATCGCTATCGTCAGCACGCGAGTAACCGGTGTGAGGTGGGGTGGGGTCAGGGGAGCACTCACCCAGTCGTTGCGGCAGTAAGTCAGGGTGCTGGCGTCCTGGTTAAGGAAGTACGTCAGGCACGAGCCGAACTGCGCCGTGATCTTGTCCGTGGGGGTCTGCGTTGGACATGGTTGCATCAATTTCAGGTCAGGGCTTCGCGGAGAGGGACAAGACGGAGGAGGAACGCACCCCGAAAGCGGTGGCGTTGAACAGCGGGCCGTCGTTCTGGCTGTCGAACAGGAGCGCGTTGGCCACGACCTGGCAGTCGCTCTCGTTCGGGCCGCCCCCAGCCCCAGAGAAGCAGAACGTGTTGCCTATATGCGCACGACGGTGTCAGCTCAGTGCTGCTACGACGGAAGCACGCTCAAGGGAAACCATGCCGCACATTGAGCACCGCAGACGTTGCTGCCAGACGCCTGGCGTTTGTCGAGGGAGAGGATGTCGCCGTTCGCGGAGACGCGCGGGGTGTCGGCGCAGTGCGTCGCCTGGAACTTGACGTTGCTGTCCTTGCCGATGAAGCCCGAGGCCACGACGGTCTCCTGCGCGCACTTGGGGAGCGGGGTGGACGCGACGGCGGCCGCGGACACCGACTGGGAGACGGCGAGGAAGGAGGCGGCGAGCGAGAGGAAGGCGAAGAGCTGCATGGTGTGCGGGTGGTGGTGGAGGCGGGGTGAAGGCGAAGGAGTAGTTGGAATAGTTGGGATGGATGGAACTCGCAGGGAACAGCTGGGCTGATGAGGTTTCCGAGCACGGTTGTGCTGGTTTATATACCGCACGGACTCGGGCTGTGCCCAGACGAGGTCGAGTAGAGGCGAGGACGGGGCGCACGCGTACGCACATGCTTGGATGGCCCGCTCAAGCTCGGACTAAGTCCGACTGAGAGCGAGTCGGTGATGGTGCGCCGCCCAAACGCCTGTCGGGAGTCACGGCGCAGAGCGACGGCGGTCAGGAGTAGCCGCAGACCATCGGTCCAGCGAGCGTCAGACGCTCACGAGGGAGGAGGAGTGCACCGGTATTTGGCGCACTGTGATGAAAGAGAAGAAACGTCAAAGAGAGCAGAGACGCGAATAGACACAAGTAGCACCCACGACGGCCGAGGGTGCACCAGGCTGGTATTCGCGGCAGACGTTACCTAACGTCTATAAGCGTTCACGGCGAGAGAAGCCCATGGGCAGCGACCAGAGGACATAGAGAGTCGTTGAGCCAGCGTGTACAGTTGGGCGGCAAAGCCCCAGAACGTCGCCGTTGCCAATACCGGCGGGAAGCCGCGAGTCTGGACGCTTCGCGCGGGAAGTACGAGACTTCTAGACATAGGCACGGCAGAAGTCTCCACAGATGTGGGCATTGTGAGGACGTTTGTCGGCGTGCAGGGCGACGGTCCGAAAAACGCGAATCCCCGAGGAAGGCTGAAGTCCGAAAAGGCGGGCCGCCGGGAGGTGGCACTGGCTACTGGCACCGGTCTGAAGGATGGAGCGCCGGCGAGCTGGGAAACAAGACGAACAACGTCCGAGGAAACTGTGAGTCAGTGAAGAACAGCAGGATAATCACCCATGAGCATACCAACGCGGTTTCTGGGACTCGGAGGTAGTACTGAGACGTGTCATCGTACGTCAAACAGGCTGCACAAAGAGCAGCTCGCGAACCATGGCACGGGGCTACTACGCACGTTCATGGCTTCCCATTTCTTTTACTCGCAGGACTGCGCAATCCTTGGGTATGTAATCACCGAGCACCGGACGTCACGCTCCCACTGGGAAGTGGTCCGGAATCGCCTGACACACCGCCGAAAGTGATGGACTTCGCGGGGGGCGAGGGTGCACGGAACAAATCATACCGTTGCACGCTGAAACCCGTTCAGGACTGTCCAGGAAGGCGGGTGCTGAATGTTATAGAGGACAGACTTGTCTTGCACCTTGAGCAGCAAGAGGAGAAGTTGGAGACTCGTCGACATATCACTGATGTCGCGGCTGAACGAGGCCATGAGCGACAAGGGGGGGCAGTCACGATCTTCTCAGTCTGCGACGGCGCCCTACTTACTCCCGAGGTTTCGAGCGTATCGTGGAGGGCACTTAATCTTCAAGCGTGGAATTGCGTGTAGACGGGGCCCATCTTACAATGCAGAGTTGGCGGCCAGCGGCATAGGTCTGGCGTTCGCAACGAAGCAGCGCGGCGATACGATGCTCTCAGGACGCCGCTGATGCACGGGACAACAGCTGGTGTCAGTCGTCGCAAGCAGAGTGTGCGCAATTGACTCACCAGGACAAGAAACGGCGGATCGTGGTCCATTTGCGTCCATCGCACGAGGGCGTTCGAACTTCGATGTGGATGAGGACGCGCAGGCGGCGACCCAGCTACTGATGACCAGCGAAGATTGATGCTCTCTGGCCCATGCGCACAAAGCACATCCTCGTTGTTGAGTTAAGTCAGACTAGGACTGGCGTGAGGAGTATCGGGATATAAGACAAACATAAGAGCTCTAACCGCGTTGTTCTCAGAAAAGACGTGTCATTGACCCTAGCGCCCGGGATCAAGCGGTTTCGGGAGCGCGGGCGTTAGCGTTGCCTTAAGCGGACACGTCCTGGCTGCCTCGTCAGCGACCATTCGGAGTCTCGGACTGTCTCTGCCTTGACCTCGTAAACGAGTCTATTCGTTGCTTCCACTGTTTCTGGCAGGTACTTGTCCCTCTTGTGTGCTCAGAAACCGTGGCGCATCCACGACAAAGACGAACTGCGATGTTGATCCCGGTATGCAACGTCAGTGTGGTGGTACCGTCCGCCTCTTCTCTATGTCTGGAGAAAGAATGGTGGTGAGTCTTGCTAATGCTCAGATATGCACCGTCGCATATATACACGCGCACGTAGTCACTCACCAGTCGATATGCACTATTCAGGACATGGCCGGAACAGTTTCGGTTGCGGGAGGTCCCATTGTGCGATCGCGCAGACAGACGGAACTGGGATATATCCGAGGTACTTGTCCTCACTTCTTCCTATGTGATGCGGAGGACTGATCATCGCCGAACGGAAGGGCTGGTCGGTCTCGAATCCAGATGGTCGGATGAAAATTCGCGCCCCACCAGCATGGGCTGGTCTCGAGCTCATTCGTCGCGCGACCCTTCGGACATGCTCCTCGCCTTGAGTGTTCACGTGTAACGCGCCATGAAGTCGGGGACGTCGTCTAGCGGAGCATGAAGAGACTCGTCAAGCCCTCGTCAGAAGGTGCCTTGGCAGGCCGCAGGTGGGCCCAGGTTGTCTGCGTACGCTTGCATCCACCTCGCTGATTCGCTGCGTGGCCAAGCTCAGTTCTAGTGTCCATATCATTGACGGATCGCAGTAAACGTCCGAAGGTTTAGAGCTTGTGTCCGCCCAAGCTTCACTCGTCCTGACGTCACTCCAGGTAGGGCATCGTGTGACTATATATAGCACGGGGGCCGTCGTCCGCCTTTGCTTGCCTGCAAGCACTTGGCAAGTACGTACGATGCTGCCGCATGTCGCATTCATGGAGCGCAAACAGGGCAAGGCAGCCTGGAACCCTTGCTGGCCCGGATATACTTATGTTCAAGAATTCGTGGGTCCATCAAGGGTGTGGAAAGCCTGGCACGCCACCGGCTCATATGCTCGGCTCCGACGGTGGCGTCGTCGTTGGGGCGCGAAGCAAGGTAAGTAAGTCGAACTTACGAAGTACACTACTTAGAACTTGTCTCACAGACAGCTTCCGCGCGCAGAGCGTGCGTTATGGGCATCCGTACGATGCAGACGACGTGCCCGTGCCCAGGACTTCCGCGCATGCATTATACCAAAGACGCGTCCCCAGGCAGTCAACAAGGCCGACTGACGTCACGCAGAGGGAGGCAATCTGACGCAAGAGGCGCTGCAGCTCGTTCGGGCAGGTAGAGTGGCTTTGTGCGGCGTGCCTCTGCCCTTGGGCCCAACGCTGTCACCGAACCTCCTCGGCACGCCATTGCCTGTGCCTTCCCTGCCTGCTCTCGATCGTCACCGCGTCACCGCCATGCGCGTAAGTCCGAGGTATATAAGGCCCCGGCGTCGCCGCTTCCCTGCCCCAGGACTTGCATCTCCAGGCTTCCCTCCACTCACGCTCGGACGACCTTCACGATGCGCTTCTTCCCCGCTGCCTCCCTCCTGCTCGCGTCCGCCCCCGCCGTCCTCGGCCAAAACGCAACCATCCTCGAGGGTCTTGTGGACGCCCTCAAGAGTTCAGGCCTCGCCCATCTCGCCAGCGTTGCATCGCAACTCAACACGACTGCTGCGGGCCCGTCGGTTCTGAATCAGCTCGCGAGCGGCGGGCAGTACGTTCTCTTCGCTCCCAACGATACCGCCTGTGAGTAGTCTGCCGCAATCCGCTCGAAGACATCCTACTCACCCGCCTGCAGTCCAGCAGGCGTCGGTGCCCTCGGATCCTGATGAGCTCACGGACCTCGTCGCCTACCACATCGTCTCCGGCAACTTCTCCGGTGTCGTCACAAACTACACCAATGTCACTCTCGGCCGCACTCTCCTCAGCGACCCTAAGCTCGTCCACCTCGAGACCCCTGGGGAACACCAGGTCGTCGCATGGGCTACTCGTTCTGACGGCCAGGTCCACGTGCTGAACCAGCTGTGAGTAACCTTCTCCACTCTTATTATGATCGAGTTCCTGACGCAGCACAAACCTCCTAGGAACGATTCTATCGTCACGAACACGACTACTTACGGCAACATCACCATCCACACGGTCGATCACGTCCTCACCATCCCGCAGTCGTTCGAGGAGACGGTCCCCGTCAACAATGGGTCTCTCGCCAACACCCGAACCGCTCTGAGCCAGGTTCAGGTCGATTACTTCAACTCGACCACGAACCAGACGACCACCGAGACGTTGTTTGAGGTGTTGAACAGCGGCCTGCGTGGTTTCACGCTCTTCGCGCCCAACAACTCCGCTATTGAGAGCGCCGCCGCGAACCTTGCTAGCCTTGCGTCTAACCGTACCGCCCTCATTACGCTCTTCCAGAACCATGTACGTCTTCCCCCACCCACATGGAGTTCATTTCCATGGTCGATCAAGACCTTGCGCTAACAGCACCGTTTGCAACGTGTAGTTCATCAACGGCTCCACGATCTACTCTCCCCTGCTCTCGAGCGGCAACCTCACCTCCGCAGCGGGTGAGCCGCTGTCGTTCGTGCTGAACGCCACCGGCCACTACGTCACCTCTGGCAACGTCACCGCGCAGATTGTCCAACCCGATGTGCTCCTTCCCAACGGCGTCATCCACGTCATTGACCGCGTGCTCGTCAACACGCAGAGTGACGCGTCGGCCGCGAGTTCTGCGTGAGTACCTTTCATCCTTGTTGTGCTTCAGGGTGCTGACAACGCCTCCATCAGGGTGGCGTCCGCGAGCTCAGTCGCTTCCCAGCAGACGGCCTCGGCCACTGCTCCCATTGGGTTCTCTGCGACCGCGACGCTCGGCTCCTCCGGATCTGGTTCTAGCGGATCTTCAACGTCTGGCAGCAACGCCGCATCGCGCGTTATTGCGAGCTCTGAGCTCGTCATGAGCCTCGCGGTGACCCTGGCAGGCGTCTTCGCTGGCATGCTCGCCATTGCATGAGCACGAATGTCCTTCCTATTCTCACGCACGACACGCTCCACACACGACCTCCACCTACGTCACATCGGACACCTTGACGGACGTTTCACGAATATTGCACGTTGTCGCGTACCTTTTGTTATGAGCTCGATGTCGCTTTCTTGTGTTGTAATTTCTACTACTACCATAATGATGTTCAGTTGATTGACCATCGCGACGCGCACTGTATGGATGTCCTTGTTTCTTTTGAAACTAGATGAGCGGAGTGAGTGTCTTACAACAAGCTTGGAATTTAGGGCCGCCACGGTCGCCAACTTCAAGCCCTCGGACAACTGGACGCGGTCACGTGCTTCACAGCATATGCCACGTCGCTACTGCCACCGCGTCGGCGGACGCTGCTTGTTTCTGCCACAGACTGCTCCTCTAGATCTGAGGCTTCTCTTTGATGCCACCGTACGAACTCGGATTCAACGCCGCAGACACCTCGGTACCCCTGCCCGCGACGTGACGCAGCTTGTCCTCGTTTACCCTCTGTCTTTTGCCAAAACATGAGGGCCGTCTCTCCCATGGCATGGACGCTGCTATTGGACTCGTCCCCCAGAGGGTAGCTCTCCACTTTTCGACCAAACAAGCCTTTGCATTGGACACCGAAACGCCAACTTGGTCTGGAAGAATACGCGATCTCCAGCATGGCGTCCGTGCATGCGGACCCCACATTCTTGTCCGAGTGTCTGCGGATTTTGCCGATGAGCGTCCAGATTGCGACACGAGTCATCTCAGTTGCGACCTCTGTTCACGCCCTTCGCTCGATACTTGGACATATGTATAAGAAGAGCAAGACGCTTTGTCTCCCATTCCCCGTCAGATACCCCATAAATCGACCGCGATCGGCGCGATAAGACACGACCATGGCCCCCTTGTTCAACGCCCCCGCTCCAAACGTCTCGTACTTCGTTCCGCGACAATATCCATCCCCTCAGCGCTGGAACAGCGTTTGACCCTCAGCCAGACGAGAAGCCGGTTCCCTCGCTCTTCAAACCGCTGAAGATCCGTCGTTGAGTTTCAGAACCGCATCTGGGTACGTATTCCACTCAAAGCTGCACCGTACAGTATTGCTCTGCTGACGATCTAAGCTGTAGCTATCGCCTCTCTGTCAGTACTCGTCCGAGAACGGCCTCATCTCCCCATGGCAGTTTGCTCACCGTGAGTTCCACTTCTGCACAACGCTCGACGTTCGATATGACTTATCTTTTTCCTTGCAAGTTGGCGGCATCTTCACGCGTGGTCCCGGTTTGACGTTCGTCGAAGCCACCTCGGTCACGCCCGAAGGCCGCATCTCTCCCGAGGACGCTGGAATCTGGACGGACGAGCAGGCCGCCGCATGGGCCAAAGTCGTCCAGTTCGCGCACTCCCAGAACCAGAAGATCGGCATCCAGCTCGCGCACGCCGGCCGTAAGGCGTCCACGCTCGCGCCTTTCGTGCACGGCAGGCTGCTCGCGGACGAAGCAGCGAACGCCTGGCCGGACGACGTCGTGGGACCCAGCGCCTTCCCGTTCTTGGACACCTTCCCGCAGCCGAAGGAGCTTCTCGCGGGACGGCATCAAGCGCCTCGTGCAGGCGTGGGTCGCTGCTGCGCGCCGTGCCGTGCCGGCTGGGTTCGACGTGGTTGAGATCCACGGCGCGCACGGGTACCTGATCAGCTCCTTCTTGAGCCCGACGAGCAACAAGCGCACGGACGAGTACGGCGGGAGCTTTGAGAACTGCATCCGGTTCCCGCTTGAGGTCGTCGACGCCGTACGCGCAGTGATCTCGCCCGACATGCCTCTCTTCTTCCGGTGCGTCCTGTTCATGCATTCGGTGCTCTGATAGCTGATACGTATGTGCAGCGTCTCCGCCACGGAATGGCTTGAGGACGTGCTCCCGAACGAGCCGTCGTGGCGTGTCGAGGACACGGTGAAGCGCGCGGGCATCCTCGCAGACCATGGCGTTGACCTCATCGATGTCTCCTCCGGCGGAAACAGCTGCATTGCACGCATCTCCCCTGTCGGCTCCAGGGGCTCGGGATACCAGGTGCCGCTCGCGGAGGCAGTGAAGAAGGCACATGGGGATAAGGTCCTCGTGTCCGCTGTGGGAGCCATCCACACCGGCGCGCTCGCGCAGAGCGTCTTGGACAAGGTGCGTTCGTCTTCACGGAACTTACTCTGTGTTTCGTTTGTTGATGAGCCTATACGCGCGGGCACAACAGGGCCAAGCGGATGTCATCTTTGTCAGCCGTTTGTTCCAGAAGAACCCCGGCGTCGTGTGGTCGTTCGCAGACGAGCTCGGCGTCGAGCTGCACCATCCGAGCCAAATTGCTTGGGGCTTCCAGGGACGTGTTAAGAAGAACGGGAAGAAGTAAGTAGCAGAACAATGAGTGAGCGACTTTCGTAGAACAGTAGACCTTGAGTAGACCACCTGAGTGTAGAGTACGCATATTTAGGGCCGGTGTTTGACACGGTCACATGTTGCATGGGATCAAGTTGCGACTCAGACGCGCGACGCGTCTTGTCACTTGTGTCTACCACAGACCGCTACTTGGGTTCCTCTCGTTCACTGTCTCCTCTTCCTCATAGAACATGCCTCGTTCTCTCGACCTAAGGGACCAAGAGGCTATCCGCCAGAAGGTCTGTCACATCTACGGAACACACAGAGGCCAGTCTGGACTCACAAACGCTCGGTTGAACTCCGCAGTTACCTCAAGACCTGCACTCTTGGAGGATTCCAGGAGACGAGACAGTCCTGGAGAAGGACGCATATTGGGAGTCTCTCCGCTCTGTGTTCGATCAACAAGGGTATACGCTATGGAAGAAGCGCAGCGGGATTCGAGTCTTCGACATCCCGAATATCCACGACGTCATACAGAATGGATGGGCATATGCCTCGCCTGCCCGGACAATGAACGAGGTGGCAGGCGGTGCAGCCTCGCTTTGTATGTTTCAACCTCTCGTAAGTCGCAATGAAGCTGCCTACCGCGGCCCGCCACACCACACTGACATCGCATAGACCTCCCTCTGCCATGCGGCGAGTGCGAGGAACGGACAGTGCGTTGTCATACGCATAGTTAAGATGGGCGACGAAGGTCAACAGCACCTCGACATTCTGAGACGTATCGGCCGGGCGCCGCACACTCTGATGAGCACGAATCATGCCATTCCGTTGCTCCAGGAGATCTGCTTCGACGACATGACATTTGTGTCTTCCCTTTGTTGGGTTCCCTGTGGACGATGCGTACCAAGGATGGGCGGAGAACTCAGTTGGAGACATCGTCGACATGATCGTTCAGATGCTCGAGGTGCGGGAGACTCATCCTCATGCCTTCCCTTTGCGACACGGGCACTGACCGCGTAGGAACCCTTGCAGGCTCTTGCTTATATACACAAGTTCCGGATTGCGCATCTGGTAGGTACGTTCACTCTTGGAAACACTCCTGTGGCACTACTTAGCCGATGCTGATACATACGCCTTACCATGAACAGGACGCGTACAAGGAAAACTTTTTGGTGCAATACCACCCGGAGTCTCTCAGGTCCGGGAAAGTGGCCGTGTCTCGCCCTCGCGTCGTCCTCAACGACTTCGAGAGTGCGGTGCAATTTCCTGCACATACCCCAGTAGCTGAGCAGGTTGTTACTGGTACTCCCCGCGGCGTGTGGGAGTCGTATGGCCGCAAATGCCCGCCCGAGGTATATACCGGGAAGCCGTACAACCCGTATGGAGTGGATATATGGCAGCTGGGTTATAGCTTGTCGACGTTGAGAGTGAGCAAACGTCCCGTTCGTCCGTGCATACACACGCATCCAGCTGATCTTCTTTGGTTTGGTCACTGCAGACGACTGTTCCCCAGATCGATACAGTGCTTACGTCGTTAAGGGATGCAGAGCGCTCGTCTGCGAAGACACATCTCGATCAGCTGAGGGACATCGTCAACGCTATGCCTCCCAATGCTCTCCAGATTTCGCCGGTGATCCTAAATATGGGCTCGCCTCACCCACATTCGACTTGGAGCTCGCCCTCTGGGGCCGATGACAGCATGTTAGATGCTCTCCCAGGACCCGGGGTTCACGGATAGACTGTTCGAAGTTGCAGTGCATGCCAAGGACAATAGCCCGATCTCCTTACTACTAGCTGCTGGCGATGTACGACGGGGCCATGAGATTGCATGCGACTCGAGACACACGTATGCAAGGTACCGGTGTGAGGCCTCGGGAGCTCTCTCGCGTTAAGTATCGGGCTCACCCACGTTCATCAGGCTGCTGCCGCGGCCGAACTCATACGTCACCCGCGTCCCGCCTCGTCTACTAGTACAATGCCGACGGTTAGTCGTAGCACAAGCATCCTCTCTGTCAGGTCCTCCTGGATGTGTCTCTTCCACTGGGCTTCCCGTATGGCCCCTCAAGACGTTCTGTCAAACGACGCGCACCGGAATGTCTTCGGCAGGCCAATAGCTCCCTTCCTCAATCATCCCTTCTGGAGGCCATTGTCGGAGGGACTAGAGAGTTTGGACCTCAGCATCTCCGCGCGCAGCAAGCAAGAACAGGATGAGGACATGCGCGAAGCCTCTAAGGTACGCAGCCTCGTCCCGCAATCCCGCTGCTTGGTTTATTCACTGATGCTACCTCCTGGTCAATCGCCAGTGGACACAGTTCTGGCCCGTCTCGTTGTATGGCGTTGCCACACTTCTCGCCCACAGAGGTATGCGGATGCGCTACCCACGAACGTGGTGCCCCTTGACGCCGTTCAAGCTCCCAGAGCTATACGAGATCGCAGCGCTAGGGCACGCTGCGTACCTCGAAGGCGATCGCTTGTCCAGGAAGACATCTCAGGATCCCGACTTGAGACGTATAGAGCAATTCCTCGACGCAACAAGTACTTCTTCCAGCAACTCGCGGCCTCAGAGGGATCTTGCTGAGATGAAACATCGTCTCGCACGGGGTCAGGCTAATAGCTGTGAGCCGTCAACGTTCGATGGCTCAGTACTTACAACTGATCCACCGCTCAACTCAGCCAATTTATCCGACGAGCCGCTTGACTACGGGACCACCCCCAGGCGCAAAATTCAGCAAAGTCTGGTCCAGCTTGATGCTGGTGTCAGGTGCCCCACTGCGAGGCTGTAGGTCTGAGCGCGCACGACACGAACCTCCTCGTGTTTTGCTTCACACAACGCATGGCAGACCCGCACTCCTACAAGGTACGCATCTCGTCTGCATTTCGTGCCCTCAAGTCACACAAATCAACTCACTGAGTCTGCGTGGTCTAGCCGCCGTCGCTTCTGTTCCGTGACGACATGTCTCCCTCGATTGTGGTCTGGACTGCAGTGTCGAGTCTCCTCCTGTGGCATACCCGGAGCGGGTGGGGCCGTCTACTCATGAGTGGCTACCAGCGAATCCTTCCTTACTCTATCGCACACCTATGGCTGGGAGGCTATTATCGTCTCTCGCGTTCTTGTGGGAGCTTGAGGATTCGACGAGAGCTGCTATTGCCGTCTCAAGGGCTTTCGAGGCTGCCCGATGATCTGACGTACCATTACTCAAGTTCTCATCCTATTTCAACGTGTTGCAATACCAGTGTGTGCTTTCAGTCTACCTAGTTTCTTCTGTCCTGAACCAAGCTTACTTGCCGCTTTCGTTTGTCCTGCTGCACTTCGCTCTCTTGATTCCGAGTTCTTCTGCTTCAACATGCTCTTCAATGGTCAGCTGGGTCTAGTGCTCGATGGCCGTGATGCTATAGGAAATCTGAATCTGCAACATATCGCGCTGCGGATTGCTGACGACTGCGGGAATCTACTATATAGTTTCTGGACTTAACTCACTGCAGTTCAAGGTTTCCGGGAAGCTTCCCACGTTCGTATCGCTGCCGACGCCGAAGCCCAACGTCGCCCTCTTCTGAGCGCTTTCGACCACGTACTTCAAGTCACAATTGTCATGTTCTCCCAACCTCCTCTGTCCAGATCTCCCCAGGAGTCGAGCCGGTCCCTCCAAGGCTGTCGTCATGGCATCAAGCTCTCAGGAATCCGCCCGAGATGACTCGGATTCGCAAGGCCCCAACGGCTGGATAGCGTATATCATCCGTCATCCATTCTGAGGACCGATGTCGGAGGCACTAGAGAGCTTGGACGTCAGTATTGCGGCGCGTAGCGAGCAAGAGCAGGCTGAAGTGATGCGTGAAGACACCGGTTTCAGGGTATGACATTTCACCGGGGTTGCTGTCCGCACTTGGGCTAATACTTAATGATGATTCATCGCAACTAGTGGACGCGTTTCTGGCCAGTGCCGTTGTACGGCGTAGCATTTCTCGCGCACAAAGGCGTGCGGAGGCGTTTTCCGATGTCGTCTCCGCCGATGACGCCGTTCAAGCTCCCCGAACTATACGGTATTATGGCGCTCGGGCACGCTGCATACCTCGAGGGCGACCGCTTGTCAAGAAGACATTTCAAGATCCTTTTCTGCGAGATATAGAGAAATTCTCGGAGGGAGCCAAGACTATCTACAGCGACTGGCGGCCCAAGAAAATTGTGGAGACCAAAGAGCGTCTCGCACGCTGCCCTATTAGCTGTAAGCTATCGCGGTTCAAGGACTCTGTCAGTTTTGCGGGCTGACAAGCTATTCGACCCAGCCCTTCTACCCTATCAGTCACTTGACTGCGGAACTCACCGTGCCACTACGTGGGCGTTGAGCAGGCTCTGGTCGGACAGGCTGTCTCTCGTCGCCTCCAGCGCGATGCTGGTACCCCACTGCGAGGCAGCAGGTGTGAGCACCCACGACACGAAGCTCCTTGTAGAATTCTTCTCCCAGCGCATGGCGACCCCGCACTTCTACAAGGTAACGGCTCCTCGCCTATTCTTATTGTCTCCGGCACAGTGAAGTAACTCACGGATGCTGCGTCCCGCAGCTGTCATTCCTGCTCCGTGAAGACTTGACTCCTACACTCTCATTCTGGGCCGCGACGATTCTCCTTATAGAAACCGCAAGCAGCGGATGGGGACGCGGCACCCGTATGCTCGTGAATGGCGTCCAACGTAGCCGTCTTCTATTCGATGGCATACCGAGTGTTGGCAGGATATTATCGTCACTACGCGTCCATATGGGGGCTTGAGGACTTCCCGAGAGCTGCTACTGCGATGTCCAAGGCCTTGGAGGCTGTCCGAGGAGAACGTCTTGAGGTCGAAGTGGTCATCTGACTTTCTGCGACGATGAGGGCCGTTGATCTTCGCATTTGGAACTATCGCACTTTCAGTCTGCTGCCGTACTTTCTCCAGTCCTTGTCTTGCTGCTCTTCGGTGTCCTGTTACGCTACGGCATGCTATACTTACAGTGATGATCAATCGGCGCAACTCCCTAAAAGTCCGTGTACAATACGAGATCTGTGGCGAAAAGCTCGGGAAAAAAGCGGTGCTTCCGCGATCGCTCGGCCACTTGGACTACGACCTCTATAATCTCAATATCGACAGCAGTGCGAGTCGACAATGGGGAGAGAGAGACGCAGCCGCTGATGACATACCGACTTGTTGATAAAACATAGCACGTAGAGTACATTGTCCAAGGTCCAACAAGGCCGAGACGATGTCGCAATAGCTACCAAGTTACAAGTCCGAGTCGAGCTTCTTCAGAAGTACAGATAGCAAGTTCTCGATGTTCCGCATCCGCGTATCCAAAGTGTCCATCCGAGCACCGAGCGCAGCTTCTGAGCCTGTTGTGGTAACTTGAGAAGATACTCCGCTCTTCAGTGCGTCAATCTTGCTGTCCAACGCATCGAACCGCGACATCGAATCCTGTCGTACTGCGTCGAGCTTCACCTCGAGTGAGTTCATTCGACCGTCCAGTCTCCCGGTCTGCCCTGTCTCTGCGTGTATCTCTTCGCGCTGCTGGGGGCAGAGTACGAGACCGTGTGCCAGCTTGTGCGCACTCTTGGTAACAATGTTCCTGGCTTCGCACGCAGAGCATACGAAGACGTCGTCTGCGAGCAATATCAGTAGTTTCCCGAGAGCAAGCATTCATGTAAAGAACAACGTACCATCGCACTCTATGCAGTACCAGCATGGCCTCGACACTTCGCTCCCGCATCCGATGCAGCCTAGCCGGCGCCCGACCACTTCGAAGTGCCCCTCGGCGTCATGGCTGTGGTGCCGAGGATCCGCGTCCGTCTCCCAGCTCTGCACTATGCGCGCGTCAGATAGTGCCTCTTCAGCTCGGATAAGAGCATCGTGTGCGGCTCGGTACACGCCACCGAACTCCCGGTGTCGATGTATGACCCGGCGCAGCTTGAGTAGACGATGAGAGGGCAAGTGGGGAGACGGTGAGTCCACCCTGCGGTCAGGGCCTATAACCGCCGCAAGACACTCTCGCTTTTCGCACAGATCAAGAGTGGACCGGGTGACGTGGCAGTCGAGACAGATGTATCGCGCCCCGGATATGGTGGCGCGACAATGAGAACAAGTGACCCCGCTGCAGCAGAGTGAGCAAACGGCCGTTGCAATACCAGTGATCATGACATACTAGTGTTTCGGTGCCAATTGCTGTTTGTATTCATATAGCGTGTAGTAGTAGCGAGCCTCCACCGGGGTCATAGCAAGATAACAGCGCTCGACGTTCTTCGTGTCCGAACCACCTGTTACGAGATCCGCGTCTCCGTGCCGTATGATACGTAGGTACTGTTGTCTTGCCTCCTGACGCTCCTCGATCCAAGACCTAGACCACAGCTGTCGGCGTACCCGGTCAAGGACAGTACAGATTGCGAATGTCCAGAGAGCTCTCGACTTCTTCGGCTGCTCGAGTAAAACGGGCCAGAAGCGCATGACGTCGCAAGGTAAGCGCTTGAAGAGGAAGGTTCCTCCCTTGTTGTCCAACTTAGAAGACCATGTTCCAGAGAAGACGCGACCATTGTCGCTCAGGGCTCCTTCAAAAGATCTAGGCCAAAGACGAGCGGCGTAGGTGACAGTGAAGCTGTAAAGGCCGGCGCTATCAGAGCTCGACTTCGCTTCGCCAACCAGTGTCCAGCGGGTTCCAGATGACGTAGAGCCGGAAGCGAAGAAGTGACCAGGCTTCGATGTGCCTGCGTGGAGATCAAGGGAGAGCATAGGCTCCGAAGGGTATACGTCTTCCCGCCCGACGAATCCGCACCAATGCCCCAGGCTGCATACAATCCTCCTCAGCACAGTATCGAGGACTTCGATGACAGAGTACGTACATAGCATGGAGTGAACTTTCCGCTGTCTTATCGGCGTCAGTCTCCATGTAGTCAAGCAAGATCAGGGGATCGTCCGCGATGTCGAGTGGGTGGTTGAGGATAGACGCAGGATCGACGGACAAAGGTTCTTCCGAATCATTGTAGACGACCTCCGCATATCGGGACTCGCGCAGTCGGTCAAAGGACCATAGAGGGGTGGAGTCATGCCAGTAGTTGAACTGAAGTTACTCAGCGGCGCATCGAACCGAGGGTTATGATGTCACATACCAATTCGAACGCGAAGACCCTAAACTGTTCGGCAGGGTCGCGGTTTTGTTGCTTGAATAGATCTGGAAATTTGCTGTAAGTGAGGGCATTGTTGCTTCATGGTGTGTTGTACTCACTCTCAAGATCGCGATGACGATCATTCACAGCACGATACACCCATTCCAGAGTGTTTGCAGAGTCCCAAAGCTCGTCCTTGTGGAGGATCGTACTACGAGCCAACCGGATGATCTCGAAGTCGCGTTCGAGAAGCAGGTACAGCAACATGAAGAGATGCTGCGAAGTCCTAACGGTCAGTACTATTCGCAGTGCGAGTCGAAGACACGCACCTTCTCAATCCTTCCAGTACCTATGATGAGCAGAAGGGTATCTGCAGCGTCTATGTCGTGCCGAACGAGCTCTAACTTGCGTCTCATCTTGACCTCTTCCTCGAGGATGTGAGTTTGGAATCTGTCTCGCATGGTATCGCTCCACTCTGCCCGACGAAAACCAGTCGTGAGCTCGGTGATCCAAGACCAGACAGAATCGAGATAGTAATCGACGAATCGTCTGTTCGCCGGTAGGACGTCGGACTTGATCGCGAACATTTCGCCAGCAGGTCGTCTATCCGACTGACGTAGTGCGTCATCGCCATCTGCCAGCCTACATATCACAACCATGAATAAGTTCATTCGTCGTAACTGACGAGCTCACGCACCGACGGCCCAATAAGCCATCCACTTGAGGAGACTTCAGGTATCTCATGATAGAGCATGCATCTCCAACCAGTGCAAACGTACGTACCTCCAGTTGACTGGACGAGAAGCCGTGAAGGCGTTCGCTTCCCCGACCGTGATGAAGCCGACGCGTCATCGTCGAAGGCTTCAATGATTGCCTGTAGTCGAGTGACGTTGATATACTCCAGCGTCCACTCGTCCTGGGGAGTAACTTCTGTTGGGTTCTCGCACTCGCTGAAGGTCGCATGCTCCTGGCGCTTATCGAGCTTCTCGACGCAATAGTCACGGAGTGCAAGCACGAAATGTCTCGCTTTGACGTTCCCGCGCCATTCTGCACTCTGGTAAGCCATACAACGGGGATCGACAAATGAGAGCGTAGAACTCACCATCCCTGCCAGATGTTACGGAGGTCCTAGGACAAGGAGGTCAGGAGAGTATGTTAAGTTCAGGTTTCTGACGGTGCTCACCGGATGAACAATCCTGTCGTGAGGTCCTGCTGTGACCGCTTTGACAACCAGATCGCCATGATGATGCATGAACTCTCGGATCTCTTGCGCAAGATCTACCTGCTGTATCCTGAACTTCCGCTCAAAGGTCTCGAAGTTGTTGGCTACAGCGATGTCAGGGTCGTCGAGCATGTTTGCCCTGAACGCCTGGAAGTCGAAGGTACTCTGACGGCGCGGAGATCTGACAGTTGGGGTTGCGGCACCATGTCTATCCCTATAGAGGCTTGCGAATAGTTGGTCTCAGCGATGACGGCGTCCGCACCACCGCGCCGCTGGATGAAAGAGGACAGGTCTCGTTGTTCAGGAGATGTACTCTGGTGGAGGAGTGCGATCACGCGATCGATCCTGATGATACCTCAGTACACATCGACCTGACGGCCACGGGGTACTCACTTGTTGTCCAAGTCATCGAGCTTTCGGTGGGCGATGTCTATATTGACCCCAAGATGAATGGCGAGCGCGAACTCAATGTCGGCGCGGCGTTTGTTGAACTGCTTGACGAAGCGCCCCAAGACGTCGTCCCACTTCAACCCCAGAAGGACCTTAGAGACAATGTTCCGCTTCGCGTAGGCGTCGCAGGCACTCGCGCACTGCATGATGTCCTCCGCCATATCCACCAGGCTCTGCAGCCGTTCCTGGATCGTCCTCCCATCTGTCCCGACGTTGGATGGTCCGTCGATAGACTGTAGCCTGTGCAGGGAGTGAGTCGACTGCCACGAAGCTTGCACCTTCACAAACACTCACTCTGCTAGAACCGCAATCATATCACGCATCTCATCGAATAGGAGCTTAATCTTCTTGTCGTTCTCCCTCCGCTTGAGGTCCAGCTCCACAGCTACCATGAAGGTACCCACGGCGACTGCACGGACATAAGCTGCGCAAACTATCAAACGTGACTCGGAAACGTACTTTGTAGGAAAGGATGAATCGCAGCTACAGCTTGCAACACTTTCAAGAGCGCGGGAAGGCCTTCAGCTAACGCGGCCGTTCCGTACTGTGCCACCTTGACGGCGCTTCCCTCCATACCGGAAGACAGCGGGGACATCATCGTCGCGATGTACTCCACCTCCGTGTCGATGGCAAGTGCACGGTCCTCTGAGCATTGCTTCAGCGAGGCACTGTAGCGTTGCGATTAAACACTTACCTTTACCTCGACGTCCCTTCCCCTTGCGATACGCGTTGAAGCTCGCGAGCCCTGCATCTATTGCGACTGTGGCCGATCGAAAGCGGATAGGTTTTCTCCGTGGTTCATCCGAGAAGGGTGATATCGCCAGAAGACCCGGAGACACTCAAAGTGGACGATCTAGAGAAAGTAACAGCGTGAGGCTGAGGGGAGGCAGTCATGTCTCCTCCGAGGACCGTCCCAGGAGTGCGCGGGGAGGACATCGTGGTGGAGACTGACAGAGGTCCGTGCTTGGTGAGATCGTTTTAACTTACGTTGCGGGCGGCGTCGGAATCTGTGTGTCCACATTGACAGCGGGAACTGAAGGACACGAACAAAGTTTCGGGCGCGAGAACGCGAAGCACGGATCCGCCACGCCCGTCTCAGGCTTCGAGTCATGCCCGGTTAATGACCTCTCCAAGGGCGGCCGGAAAGCCGCCAAGAAGCCGCCCCGAATGATGCGTGACCACCTGTATGTGATATACAAGGTCAAGCTCTCGCACGGTGATGGACAAATGCATGAGACTCACCGTGAAAGCACAGCTGACGAACTTCACCGAGGCCGATTGACGAACTTGGGGCCGGAAAACCGCGACGTCGCGTTCTTGATGCATGCGTAAAGTCGATACGTCTAGACTCATCATGGGCACGCACTCCGGGAGCCAACATGCAATGAATTGGTATTACACTGCACATTAACTGCGGTGCTCGTCAGCAAGAAGATCATCATACGAACAATCCGACATCTCACCTTTGGATATCTATGTGCAATATGGCCTCCTTGACACTAATCATGTACCCGATCCAAGAAAGAAACCAACCTAAGCATCCTTCGCGGGACGATCTATAGGGGACGCGGCGCCACTCTTAGGTTCAGGCACGCCGATGCCATGTATGTGGTATTGCTCCCCCACGAGCTCCTTCGTGGGACCATCAGCTTATCGAGCCAG
>JABYQS010000399.1:0-24974 GCA_022592435.1 Cerioporus squamosus
CAAGAGGAAGAAGGGGGGAAGGGAGGAGGAGGAGGTAATATTTCGGTAGCGAGATAAGGTACAGGCGTCTAAGAAAGTGACAGGTACTAAGTCGACGAGATGGAAGGACTTCAACAGTCTTCAAGTAAGTTGAAGCAAGTTCAAGCAAGTTTGTTTTACGGTACTTACCGGGTATCCCGGGACGGCGGACCGCCCGTCCCGCGCTCTTTGTAGGCCAAAGTACGACGACTGCCACCTATGTAGGTCTCTTCTCAACCGGAAGTTGGAACCATTCTGCTGGATCTGCGATAACCTGGCGATTGTCGTGCTCAACTCTTGCACCCGTATCCGTTCAGGTTCATTCCTTCGAAGTCAAGCATTCGTCGCGTGTTCAATAGTGCCAGTGCTCTGGACGGAGGAAGAGACCCGAACTCTTGGACTTACCTTCAACCAGCATGCGACAAGTCAGATTTGAGTCAGAGTGAGCAGGATGGATTCCATATGCAAGGCATGTGAAGGGACAAGTGAGTCTCGTCTCTCTGCCCTTCCTCCTAGTGAATCGTTGCGACTGACCTCCCTGAAAATTGAAACCGCGTCAACCTCCACCAAGACGAAGTACGCTTTTGGATACCCCCATGCGATCCCCACGCAACCACTGCGAGGCACTCCCTATGCACCTCCAGGCTATCGCTACATAGGCTTCCCTGTGCTTAACTTCCAGTGACTCCTCGTTCCGCTCGGCTCATACAGTAACATAGCCCTATGTCCCTGGCGTCCACCATGCTGGAGATCACGGCGTCGCAACTCCGCGCTCGGCTCCCAATACAGTTATACCCGCAGTAGGCCCCGGCATCGTTGTCCCTGCTGCATACCGGGCGGCAGGTACGGTCCATCTGACGCGCGCTCGGGCTCAGGCTCCGGACGCTGGGGGAACAGCAATTCAAGGACGATTGTCGGTTGATGGCCTCCCATCCGCGGTCAAGGTGTCCGCTCTGGCTCTTTGTTTCTTGTGGGCAGGGAAGCGGTTGTGCACCCAGCCCTTCGTAACACATGCCTGCCTCCCCTGCCACGAGACTTCTGCAGCTAACGACACTCGCACACTGGTAGGTCTATACGAGATCCTCAGACTAAGTATTCTCTCGAAGTGGAGGTATGGTCGTGAGGCGACACTTTAGCTGATCAGATGTGCTTTCTCAGAGCCGGTAATCGAATACTTCAATATCGCGCCGTTGCTCGTCACACCTGATGAGTCAACCCTGACTGCCGACTTCCAGCTCCCGGATACGGTTGACATCTTTCCCGTACCGACCGACGATGCAGTCCCGCGACGCCTCAGGTCGACTAACGTGCGGTGGTGCCGGGAGTCGGGTACATGTCGACGTCCGACAGCCGTTCGCAGCAACGCCCTACAGTGCGGCCAGGCAACGCCCAAGACGCGAAGGCTTCTGGCAGTGGATATAACGTCCGCACAAATGCCCTTCTTAGTACCTACAACGACTACTGTACTGCGATGGGTCCCTCGTCCACCTCATCTCCTTTGCGCCGTCATGCATCGCGTGCATTCGTGGTCGCCGCGATCCTGTGCGCATACGGGCCTTGGTCCGTCCTCGCGCAATCCCCACAGGTGAAAGTCGGCGGGACCACTATCACCGGCGTGTTACAAAGTTTTCAGGGCGTGCCAGGCATCGACTTCTTCGGAGGTATGTTACACTTTGGTGGCGCGATCGTCGTATTCTGAACCATACTTTCTTTCGCCCAGGGATCCCCTTCGCGCAGCCCCCAGTTGGCAAGTTGCGCTTTGCGCCGCCCGTACTTCTGGACACGCCTGGTACCAACACCTTGGATGCAACGCAGTTCGGGGCGCCTTGCGTCCAGCTCAACGTACGTCGTGCCGTTTCGAGTCTCTGTAGGCCGCCTGAATACTGACGAGTCGTCCTTGTTGTCAGGTTTCTGGGGTCTCCGAGGACTGCCTCACCTTGAACGTCTTTCGGCCCTCAGGGATTAGCAGCAACGCGTCGCTTCCTGTCATGCTCTGGATCTACGGCGGCGGTTTCCTCCAGGGCTTCTCGTCCGCATTCAACGCCAGTGCCATCATTGCCCAGAGCGTTCTGCGAGTGAGTCCTGTCGTGGCACTGCAACCTGCGTCCGAATCCCACTGACTCTCCCTTGCGCAGGGAACGCCTGTCCTGTATGTCAGCCTCAACTACCGCGTGGGGCCGTTTGGCTTCCCTCAGGGCACCGAGGCGGAGACGCGCGGCGCTCTGAACCTGGGGTTGAAGGACCAGCTCACCGCTTTGCAATGGGTGAAGAACCACATAGGCGCATTTGGTGGCGATCCGGACAAGGTATGTCCCTGCTCCTGCTCCCTCTGAAGGCAGCACCACGGCAGCACCATCGAGCTGACGACGACGGCGTACTATGTAGGTCACTATATTCGGGCAGAGCGCAGGTGCGGTCGCCATCGGGGATCTGTTCCTCAACTCTGGTCTTGAGAAGTTCGTCCGGGGTGCGGTGAGTCGGTGGACACCCACGTTCTGCAATCCCCTTCCTCACATGCATCGCGGCTGCGCAGATATTCGAGTCAGGCTCGGCCGGTACGATCCCCTTCTTCAACGCGTCCCGTCGGGGCGTCGCCTGGGACAAGTTCGTCTCCGAAGTCCCGGCGTGCGCCAACGCGTCCGCGGGCGCCACGTTCTCGTGCATGCAGAGGGTCGACACTGCGACGCTGCTCACCGCATTGGAAGAGACGGCAGCGTCGTTCCCTGAGCCGTTCTTGTTTGTGCCCGTCCTCGACGGGCCGGATGGCCTCGTTCCCGATCTCCCGTCCAAGCTGCTCGCGGAAGGCAGATTTTCGAAGATCCCGTTCATCGCGGGGACGAACCTGGACGAAGGTGCGCCCCTACTCAGGCTCAGTTGTGTTGTCTCACACATCGCCGAGCGCTGACTCCGAGCTCCAGGCACCCTCTTCACCCCGACCTCGCTCTCGACAGACGAGCAGGTCATCGACTTCTTCACGATCGAAGACCAGCCGTTCGCGGACCCGCCGCCCGCAGATTTCCAGCAGGACGTCGCGACGCTCATGCAGCTCTACCCGGACGACCCCGCGCTCGGGTCGCCGTTCGGGACTGGGAACGAGACGTTCGGGCTCAGCAGCGAGTACAAGCGCGTGTCCGCGATCATGGGCGACGCGACGACGCAGGCCCCGCGGCGCGAGTGGATCCGGGCGGCGAGTGGGGCGGGCGTGAGGACCTTTGGGTACTACTTCACGGACCAGAACGCGGTTGGCAATGCTAGCCGTGGTGGTGAGTGCTGTGTGGGTTCTTGCTTTCAGAGTGCTTACTGATTGACTCGACTCTGCGCTTACGCTGGCAGTTGCTCACAAGGCGGAGGTTCCGTACGTATATGGCCAAACGGCGCTGACGAGCCCGAAGCCGGCGGTGCGCCTGCTCAGCGAGGCTATGGTCGACTACTGGATCTCGTTCGCGGTCAGTCTCACCCCGAATGACGGCAAGGGGCTTAACAGTACGTCTTTACATAGTCGAGACCTCTGAACGAGGCTGCTGACCTCTGGTCTTCCCATGCAGAAACGACTTGGCCTGAGTACCAGTCCGGACAGCAGGTCCTGCTGCAGTTCGATACGGGGAGCTTTGCGCCGAACGCTACGACGCCGACTTTTGCGATCATCCCTGATGACTACCGCGCGCAGCAGATTGACTTCATGATTTTCAACGCTGGTGACCTTGGAGAGTAGGTTTGATCCAGTGTTCCTTCGTTGGCGCATTCGGAACGACTTCTCGGGTGCACGTACTTCGATTCAGTGGTGGTCAGGCAATATATGTGGACCCTCTCATTCATTTGGCTGTCATACAACAGCTCCCCTAGGACCGGTGAATGGACCATGTGACTAGGCCTTTCGCATGCGCAATCCCAATCTCAAGCTAGTACCCATCTCGCACCTCATCAGCACGGTAGCGCGAAGAAATCCCACAGGACACTGAAAGTCGGCTGCCATTTGCTTCGTCTCATCCGCTACTTCAACTGAGTACGACCCTGCTCCTTCCCTTCGAGCGGCGCCTACCAATCGGATTCCAGCGCGTTTCTCGATGTAGGCGGAATCGGTAGTCTTCTCCTCGCTGTCTACTGTCCATTTAGCATCGTTCGTCGGTCATCACATGCCTAGACATGATACTCGCCAGGATTCAGTTGCCAACACTTCTTGGCCAGGACCTCACAACATCCACGATATCGAATGTTCTGGGAAGATCCTGCCATACCCTCTTCCGTCTGGCCTCGATGCAGCCTCCAGCCCCTCTCTTGCAGGTATCGCAAAAGGCCTCGAGTTGGGGAAATGTCTCCAAGACGCCCCGGAGAGCGAGGCTACCGAAGACCGCTCGAGAGTTGCTGCTCGTCAACATACCAGGCATCGAGTCCCTCCAGAGGCGTCTGCAAGCGCCTCCCTTCTCGCACCCATGATGCTCAGGCAGATGACTGGCAAGGGGAAGGACGTAGTCGGTGGTGGCAACGGCCAGATCCTGCATTCCGTTGATGCAACGTGCGACATCGTCGTCGGAAAGGTACTCGGTCGAGCCGTCGTCATGCGTGTAGCCCTTGATGACAGCGCCACTGAGGCAGGCGCAGTGGTAGAATGCCGCGGGCAAGATGGACGGGATGTTCAGGATACGCGCGAAGTTGATCGCGACGATAGCCTGCGAGAGCAGTCTTGACCGCTTTGTGGCAATCTTTCCGCGCTCGATAACCTCTCTCTCGCCAGGACGAGCCCATGTCCCGCAGACCGGGCGATCGATGTCTATCCAGGCATCGTATTTGTCGGAATAGATAGTCTTGAGACCCGCGATAGCGAACTTCGTGACGTTCGCCATCTCGTACATGTGGGAGAGGCGAAGCAACGCGGAGAGCATGGGGAAGTCTTCCTGAAGCATGAAAGTACTTCTGCTGCGAGGGGGCCCATATCATTCAGGCGATCGAAAGTCTCGCAGTACAAATTTCTACTCACACAGTGCTCTTGGGTAGTAAGATGCGCAGGAGGTGACGCCAATCGTGCGCAGAGTCCTTGAGAGTAACGACCGGGACGCCATCGCAACTCGCATCCGGAGATAGATGGGTAGAAGACAAGAGATCGCGTAGTATAGGAGACTGTTCAGAGAGGAGGCCCTTGTATACCCGGAAGGCGGTACCTTGCACGTCGAGGATGAGACTCCCGTCAGCCAACCAGAACTCCTGGTCTCTGACATACCCCTCAGAAGGCACGGAAATGTCTTCCTCAGAGCGAGCGCGTTTTGCAGGGCGACCGTCGATGACACTGCTCGACGACTTGTCCATGTCAAGTCCAGCACAGTTCTGAAGAAGGGGTTATGATGATGGATGAACCTCTGAAAGAGACGTAGACGCTGGAGGTACCTTCGACTACTGGTAGCACTTACGTATTACCGCAGCACCATGATACAGAACACGAGCATAAAAATCAATTGAGCTCTCATTCTCCGATCTGGCAACGTTTGCAACTACGGACACGAGGCTGTGATGCTGCATAGCTAACTTGTACCACACTCCGACTCTCGAATGTCAACACAAATCCTGAGCCTCGATTTTTCCAGCTCTGGTCTTGTACCAGCTCGTACCGTGCGGGGACTGCGGTTGTATGACCCCGCACGTCTGGGTCCGAGGCCAAGCCCCTTCATCCCAGCATCCAGATATCGTCTCCGACAGGTCTCAGGTAGCAACCGCAAGGTTGTTCTACAGATCTTCTCTCTTCCGTGCCGCGTTGGACGCGGTACTGATACTGTGCAGCAGATACCAGAGCGATATCGATGCCTCACTAGACGGCAGAGTTACGATGTTCTACAGTATGTACGTCGCGTCGACGTTGCAGGGAAACCTAAGGGATATATGGGAAATCTGAATCCAAATGAGTGTGTGAATGTATATCGGGCGAGACCTCACCACCGAATGGTAGACCGAGTGATTCTCTTCTAAGACAAAGTATTTTTATCTACTTAGCGCTGCCTGGGGCTAACCGCCTCTGTCTAGGGGTGCAGTGCGCTCCCAAGGCTGGACCGAGACATACGTTCCTCCGAGCGCCCTGAGAAGACGAGGCTGTTCAAAGGAGTTACCTCAGCCTGCAGCGGTTGCCGCCGCCGCTATGACCGGGATGCTATCAGGGCGTGGTTTGACTAGCGCTATTTGAGCGGCAGGATGCTGCAAGTTGAAGTCCGCTCAGGCCGCGTTTCCGGACCTCGCTGAACCGGACTCAAGGTCCGCGGGCTCCTTGTGGTCGTAGATCTCTAGAGACTGGCGGTCGTGCGTGCGAGACACTGAGACGTTGATCGCCACAGGACGGAGCGGGTAGTCATGCGAGAGCTCCTGATTGCGGGCTTGTCTGTCCGACACGCCCTGCGGACCCGACGAGTCGTTGAGGGTGTATCCGAGACCGACACGGATGATGATGAGCGTGAAGACGAGGCCCTATGAAAGTTGCATGACAGATGTCAGCGGGCTCTCTTCGCAAACGAAGGGTACAGCAAACCAAAACTTACGATGAGCGGTTGGAGGGCGTCCAAGCAGACGTACTGCGCGTTGGAGCCTGCGGCGTAGGTGCCGAGCAGGGACGCCAGTGCGGCGGAGTAGATAGCCGCAGACTGGATGAGCGTCTCGATGACATCCCACTGAGACGTCGCAGCGATGCCCGCGCGGTACTTGCGCACTTTGCGGTTCGACCACATGATCCGTGCCGTAATGAAGACTAGACGCGATCAGAAAGAGTTGGGAGTCAGCATGGGGACGGGACGGTTGTAATGCCGGACAGGAAGTGATTGACAGCGGCGGCGACGCGGGCATAGTGAGTGTTAGGATGGTAGTGTGTATATAGCCCGAAGTGCGGATACGATGGGAGAAAGCGAGACATGTTGACGAGATGAAACTGGATACTCACAGGTAGCCAGGACGTTCGTCGTAAGGGAGAGGACAAAGAACGAGGTGATCCACGGCTGGAGATTGCTCTCGAAGATCGGCGTGGTACCGTCGATGAGCGTGAACTCGTAGCAAGCGCCGTATCCCGCAACTATCGGAGTCCGAGTTGTAAGTACAAGGGAACGAAGAGAATCATAAGAGGGGACGTACTCGCAGTGGCGAACAGGAGCCCTATAGGTAGTACCACGATCCACCACGCACGGTTCCATACGATCCAAAGGCGGTAAGACTGTCAAATATGCAAAAATGAGCCATATGAGCGTTCACCACCTATGGAAGGACTTACAACGAAGGAGTCGCCAACAAGCGTCATGGTGATAAAGATGACGTTCTTCGCTATGTGCGTTGGGTTGTTGAGCCTCAGATAGAAGTTCAACGTCCCATCAGGCTTCCCTCCTTCGTTCACAAAGCCCACCACAGCTCGTTGGACATCCAAGATCAAGTGCTGCATCGAGAACGGCAATGAACGACCATTGCAGCAGGCAGAAACATGGGACGTACCGCGACAGAGAGGACGTACATGAGCGTGGACGTCGCGAAGAGCATTTTATTGAGGGAGGACCGGCTCCGGACCTTCTCCCTGTAGAGCAGGATCCATATCGCGATGGCGTACAGGACAGAGAACGCCCCGAAGATCAGCGATTCGAGGAAGAACGCGATGAGCTACCAGCTACGTCAGTATGCCAAGACCAAGAAAGACCGGGGACGGCAGACAGCTCACCTCAGCTCTGGCCAAGGGGAAAGCCTCCTCGGGAGACATCTCTGCAGGTCGAGGGAGACGGGACCTGAAAGAGAGGGAGGCAAAATCTTGGCGCGGGGTCGGGTGCTCCTGTCATGTATAAATACACGGGAAGCAGACGAGCAGCCGACCGTCTCGGGAATCCAATATGCAAGGCGAGATCTATGAGACGATGGTGACGCGCCGCGGCAACTATAGTCGTGGTCCGAGCCCTCCCAACGCGCCCGCGGCTCCGCAGGATTCAATGCTCTGTACCCGAAAAGATTGCACAGTGGCAACGGCGAACGCACGAACATACCAGGGTCTTTGAATGCTTGTAGTGATGTTCCTGAGTCCTGTTGATCCTGGAGGAGCGTTAGATAGAGAAGCGCTGCTGTCTGGCTGTGCAGAATCGCCACTTCGGTGCAGACCGCGCTCGCTTCTCACACCCACGCTTAACACGCCCCGCAGTGACCTACGTACGGCAGACCCAGGCGATCAACGGGAACTCACCAGATGGCCAAAAGCCGATGACAGCCAGCGAGCTGCTAGCCTCTTTTGCTGACCTCTCGAACCGGTGGTGCGAGTCGAGCGCGCGAGAGTAGGAGGTGCTACGAGGTGTTATGTGGGGCGTGTAGACTCATGCAGTCATGTAACAGTAGTAGTTCTTCAGCGCAGTTTGCCGAGCGCACCCGATATTGCCACGGTTCAGAGGAAGACGCTTCCAACAGGGCAGTCCGAACTTGATGGAGCCCGCGCGGACTCAAGTCCTACTTGCTGGTGCGAATCAGCTCTCCTAGGGCTCGTTGGGGAATTGGAGCGAGGCGGAGAGACATACGCAGTAGAGCGTGAGCATAGAAGTTATACCAATCACCTGTTGACGATGCGCGACTCATGAGAGCAACACGATTGGGTACCAGCGTCGGGGCGAAAGGAGCCTGCGAAGCTGCGGGGCTGCCATGGTGGCACTACCGTAACTTTGACAGCCCCGCATCTGGCCCCGTCCATGTTCTGATACGGCCCTCGCAAGCGAAAGACCAAATACACTTCGAACTGTCATATGTGTGACAACTCTGAGAGCAACGCGAGAATAGTCGCACTGGACGTACCCATGAACCTGCTCCCACACGGGCGAGGTCTTTGATCACCGATCAGAAACTGTTCAGAATGGCGATATGCAAAACAAACAACGCCTGCAACCTGCACGTCGCTATATGCAACATATGTACATCTTATCAGCGAACGGTTCACGACTCGTACTGTGGACATACCTTGATCGCATAATTCGGGCTTCGCCGCATTCCAGATGCTCACCGGGCTCGCCAGCGCGAGTGCCGACCGCCCGTCCCGCAAGAAGAGCGCGGACACCACCACACCTGAGCTTGCCATGAGCAGGTATGTACGTGCAGGTCCGGTTCCATTGTTTCGACCTCACTGATTAAGGTGAATTCTGGCGCCTGGTATAGGACGGTGAGCATCAACGGCCCCGGTACTAACTAGTTGCACTTATACCTCACCGAAGTGCCGCAACATACCTCGGGGAGGCGGTGTGACAGCGCCAAGGAGGGCACCCTGGCGATCGAGGAATGCGGCTCAGAACGCAGTCGCAGCACGAAACACGTGTGTACCTAACTGCTCGGCACCTCTGGCGAGAACCACAAAGTCACAGGTCAGTGCACCCTCCTGTTCGTTCCGACCGCCATCCTCAACCGCTCCTCTCCAGCATGCTGCTTCAGCCGATTGCTCGGGTTCCCTATTGCTTCAGGGCAGGAGCTTGAACTCGAGACAAGATCCGGGGAGCGTTCCCCTTATCTCCAACTCGTGGCAAGTACTCCAGGTCGCGTGCGAGCAGGTATGTCACATAAAGTTACGGCACCCATCGAGACGTTGTTTCCTAGTCGTCGCCTTCTCGAGCTTCCGTACCTCTCATGTTTGCTGGTGGCTTGTGAAACTCTGATTACGAGTCCGAGGTTGCAGTGTGTGAGAACGTTCGTTCATGAGCGATTTCCGCCTCGTCTGCAGACGCTAAGTTGGTGACCGCTCAGCACAGGCGACGGAGTTCATGAAAGGGACACACTCACTGCATGTCCAAGGGCAACTTGGCATCGTACGGGACGAGCTCCGTTTTGCGTTGCCGCCGTTGGCGAGTCGCGCGACCCGCGCACCAATGGGGTTGGGGACTACTTGCTATTGACGTAGGCGTGAGGTCCCGTGTGGCAGAGCCTTACCGCCGCTGCAGCTGCACCTTCACACAGTGACGTACCATATCGAACGATGTCACGACGCTTCCAAGACGAATGCGGAGAGCTTCAGGCCACAACCTACGTTCCCACTGCGATAAGTGTGGGCTCCGCGTCTCACGCAACGCGGAACAAGCAGCCTGCATCCGGAGAGACGATATATAAGTGCGCAAGAATGCAAAGGAGCGAACTCCCCGACGCTCCCGAGCTCCTAAACTCCATACCTTGGGTCTTAACTGTGGTTCTTGATTCGACTCATGGTGCACTCCTTGACGTCGGCCGTCTTGTGGCTGGCGTTGCACGTCTTCCTCTCCGCTCTTGCACTGCCTGTCGTCCCGGAAAGACAAACAGTGCTCTCGTCCGGACACGGGCGCAAGGATACGAAGGTCCTCATACTCGGCGGCGGCGTGGCGGGAATCATTGCGGCGCGGACGCTCCACCAGCAAGGCATCAACGACTTCATCATCCTGGAAGCCCGGAACGAGCTCGGAGGACGCATGATGAGCCGCTCCTTCGGCGTCGAGGGCAACCGGCAGATGGTCGAGGTGGGTGCCAACTGGGTGCAAGGTACACAGACGGGGGACGGTCCTGCGAACCCCATATGGGAGCTCGCGAAGAAGCACAACGTGTCCCTCCACTCGAGCCACTACTTCGGAAGCGTCTGTGAGTGGACCCAACCCGTGGGCGAAGTGGTATATGCGGGCTTACGGCAGTTGCAGCAACGTATGACGACTCGGGTCCGTTTGACTTTCAAGACGTCTTCCAGCAATCAATTGACAACTTCGACAAGCTCACTGCAATCGCCGGTCAGCCCGCTTCCTCTCTGTCTACGCCTATGGAAGGGTAGCACTCACCCCAAACGCAGGTGCGCGCGTCCCAAAGCGTCTCGTCGACATGACCGCGCGGAGCGGATACGCGCTCTCCGGCTCTCGACCGCGCTCGCGATACGAGATGGCCGCCGAGTACTATCAGTTCGACTGGGAGTTTGGCGCGACGCCCGAGGAGACATCATGGCTCGCTTCATCTTGGGTGCATCCTCGTTCCACCTTTCAACCCCCTGGCGAGGTCTCGGCTCATTGACGCAGCGCGGCTGCGCGCCGCGGTGCTGGTGACGTTGCGGTCTTTCCGGTAGAGGTTGGCGATTGTCTTCACATGTTTGCGCTGACACGGCCCATGACAGGCGCATAATAACACGTTCCTAGAGTTCTCGCGAGAGAACTTGCTCTCTGTCGACCAGCGGGGCTTCAAGGCGCTCATACAAGCTGAAGCCGCGGAGTCCTTGACGGAGAAGCAGGTCCGCCTCAATGCGACCGTGGTGACCGTAGCCACGTCGAAGAAGGGCGTGGTGGCGACACTTGAGGATGGAACCGAGGTTTCGGCGGACTATGCACTGTGCACCTTCAGCCTCGGTGTTCTTCAACACGGCGACGTTACCTTCGTCCCACCGCTGCCGGCCTGGAAGCAGGAGGCCATCCACAGCATGTCCATGGTGCGTGCGTCCGAGCACTGCCGCAGTCTAATGAGCATTCGGTAGCTGACAGTTACCGCATATAGGGTACGTACACGAAGATTTTCCTGCAATTTTCAGAGAAGTTCTGGTTCGACACCGAGGTACGATCCGCGAGACAGAAGACGTGCTCACCACAACAGGCATGGACTCTGACTTTGCACGTCGCATGCAGATGGCGCTGTACGCAGATCATGAGCGCGGCAGGTATCCGGTGTGGCAAACGCTCGACCATCCGGCGTTCTTCCCGGGCTGCGGGATCCTCTTCGTCACTGTCACGGTAAGTCGCTCGGGGAGACGTCGATCACTGGCATAATTGACTCACACGCACGCATTCGACCTGCACAGGGCGACTTCTCCCGCCGGATCGAGACTATGTCTGACGCGGCTGTGAAAGAGGAGATTCTGTCCGTACTGGGGAACATGTTCCCAAACGCCACCATCTCGGACCCGCTCGACTTCTACTTCCAGCGATGGTTCAGTGATCCTCTCTTCCGCGGCTCGTACTCGAATTGGCCCGCGAACTTCTTGAGCGAACACCAAGGCAACCTCCGTGCCAACGTTGACGAGCGACTTTGGTTCGCAGGAGAAGCGACGAGCAAGAAGTGGTTCGGTGAGTGCTGAGCTCTGCAATCTTAAGTCTCGTGAGAGGCATCGCTAATGGCAAAGGCAGGATACTTGCATGGTGCATACACAGAGGGTGAGGACATCGGTCTGACACTCGCGGAGTGCATCGAAGGAGGCGGGTGCTTCGGTCTTGAACACGTCGAGCGCGTCCGGAACGCGCTGCCGTACGACGTAGAGTGAGAGCCGTATGAGACTGCGTTCGAAGGAGTGCCCATTCAGCTATCGGATAATAACACGTTCCTATCAGTATATGAGTCTAGTCAGCAGCACATCATTGGCCACGAATATTCATGCCCACACACCTGTACAACATCACCACCTATATGCTTATCTTACTACGGTTATTGACGAGACCCGATCTTGCGTGTTGTCACCAGTAATCATACATGTATACGCGGAAGCATATGCGACCTACAAGGAGAGATAAGTTACGTCTAAACGAAATACGGCATATTCCCCTAGTCATCGCTTCCGTCAGCCATCTCAACTCGGCAGTCGACTCAATTAGCATGCTCACCATTTTGCGCGTCTTCTGCATACCCTTGTCCCGCTCATTCTCTGGAGCAGCATCGTACACCGTGAAGGACCGCTCGCCATCATCCCGTATGGTCAGTATTGACGCCATGTTTCCGCAGCGGTAGCAGTAGTTCGGTGCGGACCAGACTGTGACAAGTTGCTCGTCGAACATGTACTTGTAGCCCTCCTGGACCAGCTGATGTGCGCGTGCTATTAGTCGCAGCGAGTTGACATGGTTGAACTATATCCACGGTCAGACACACTGCGATACTGCTAAAGCTAGGACGTACCTCTTGCGTCACGCTGCCTCCGAACAACCAGCCGGCCCCGCGGGGGCTGACTGCCCAGTTCTCTATGTCGTCTGGGTCCGACCACATCAAGTCTACGCACACGATGAGCATATGCTGGTCAAAGCGGATGAATGTCGGCGACATACCACAGAATGCGCCTTCATGAGGAATCTCCTGAGCTCTTGATAGCACGCGGATTTGGTCCAATGTTCGTATATCTGGTGACAGCCCTCCGTGCACACATAGAGTCTCGCCGTCTATGATCTATACGCGCATCAGGAGCCATGGACATATGCGCATGACATCAACGTACTGCAGCAAGGTTGAGGTAGTCGAACACACTGCAGCACGCTTTCCACACCTGTGCCGAGCCGTACTTCTGCTGACATTCGTCTGCCCTCCAGCTTAACCGGAGTCGTGGCATGGTGAGACCGACCACACACTCACCGTAGAACCCATACACCTGCGTAATTTGCCGACTCTCATGGTTCCCTCGTAGCAGTGTGACCTTGTCGGGATACCTGGGAACGGTCTCAATCGCCGTCGTCAATAGCAAGTTGAGATAGCTGACTTGGCCTTCAGGACCAGCAACAACGACACCGTCTCAAGACTGTAGTGCCCGCGGTCGACGAAGTCGCCCTGTACGTCGTCTAAGCAGCCTTCTCGATTGTCATCGAGGAATACATACGTGCCATGAAGATGTAGCTCGTCTCCGGCACCATCCCGCCTTTCCTCAATAGCTCCAGCAAGTCCCAGAATTGGCCGTGTATATCGCCGCAGATGGTGACCGGACTCGAGACGGGCTGTATATTTGACTCTTCGAGAAGTATTGAGCGCACTCGCTCGCAGAGGACCTTCATGTCGGCCTCGGGGAGGTGTTGGCACTCCATGAGCAACGAGAGCCATCTGTCGGGGTCGAAGGTGGTCATCGCGCTCGATATTTTGTAAGAGGGAGATGCAAAGATGCAAGTCGTCAGACGCGGTGAGGAAGAAACAGGTCTATAGCTGAGGTAGAGGTCGTGGCAGGAGGCAGAAGAGCTGGTCGCCGGGAGCAGCGGCGCTGACGCCTTTCCTCACGACGCCCATGACCCTGCTCATCGACCTCTCCGGCTCCTAGAACGTTCTCGGTGGCCTCCTCATTTTGCTTATATATGGACATCTAGCTGGCCCTACCCAACAACCACCCAACGGAATCCTGATGGCTCCAGAGAAAGAAATCACGCTGCGCGAGCCTTCGTCGAGCACGACGCCGAGGACCAAACCCCCTCCAAAATCATCCGCGATCCCCGTACCGTTCGTATACAACCCAAGTGACGATGACACAGACGAGAACCTGCTCATCCTGTTACATGGTCTCGGTGAGTGACCTCGACTCGATGCCGCATATAGCGACCTGATATCGTCCGTACGTGTAGGTGACAACCAGATTCCTTTTAGCAAGCTGGGGCGACAGCTTCATCTACCGCAGACTGCCACGCTCGCCCTTCGTGCGCCAGAACAGTACGTTTCCTCTAACTCTAACAAATATGAAGGAGACCGACTCACACTCATCTCTTATTACAGGATTCCTTACCTGTACGAGCAAGCATTCCAGTGGTACACCTCATTTGACCCTTTGGGCGAGCTTATAGAGCATCCAAACCCGACACCTGCTCTCGAGCTGATGGACAAGGTCATCGACCACCTCACCAAGGACTGTGCATGGCCACCTCACCGCATCCATTTCTTCGGCTTCGCGCAGGGCGGGACTGTCGCGGCCGAATTTGCGCTCAAGTACTGGCGGACCCAGTTCTCGCTCCACCAGAAATCCTTGCCATCTGCTGAGGACTCCGTGTCCTCCACGGCAACCGCTCCTGGCGCTCTCGGCTCGGTTGTGAGTGTGTCAGGCCCGCTGCTCTCATACCCTACCCCTCCGAAGCCGTGCCCGACCCCCGTCCTGCTCTTCCACCGGCCGCCACCCGCGGAGAGCGCGCTCCCGTCGGGAGCCATCGCTGCGCTGAAGAAGGGATTCGCGAAGGTCGAAGAGGTGAAGATGAAGGGCGAAGGGATGCCGCGGTCCAAAGAGGAGTTCGAGCCTATCATGCGCTTCTGGAGCGAGCACCTCGGACGCAGGCAGATGGACGGCTTGTACGAAGTGATGAGTGGGATGGTCCCGCCTTGAAGCTACCTGTAATAAGTGTGAGTTCTGTTGTATCTATAGCTATCTCCCTCTGAGCTGCGTTTGCTTCACGAAGCGTGAAACAAGAACACCTTGTGTCGTCTAAACTGCAGGTAAATAACCCTCATACATATGGCAGGCGCTGCACGCAGCGAAGGGCGGCCGTACTCTATCTCCGACTAGAACGGTGCGGACTATATCGACGTTCTCTCCGACCTGATCGCATGGGGACAATATCGGATGATAACGAATGGTTCCTTCATCACGGCCTGCATGGAAATGCAAGTGACGAACTGGAAGACGGGCGCTGGCGTATAGGTCAGTTTTACCACCTCCCTTCTCCGTCTCATGATCTCACGAACTCGGAGCGGCGGTACAAGTACAGTCAGATCTCGTGTTACCACCTCGTCGTCCAGGCAGGATGGTGTCCGACGTCCCTAGCTTCCCCCGACCGCAGCGCGCGAGATCTTCCGGTGCACCAGAAATCGCGAGCGCACTTCCTTCACCCCTACCTGTTCAACCTCGGGGTACAATCCGATCACACCACGAGCCTCCTCTGCATCTCGCGCGATCACACGGACGACCGTCCTTTGTTCAGCCCGGATCCGTCACACACATTTGGCCGTGTGCGTGCACTACAAAGCTGTGCGCGACGAGCGGGAGAAGATACTCCGGAGACGCCTGGTCATCCTCGTCTCTCACTCGGCGATCCGCACATACCTCCACCGCACGCACAGCGTCCTGCGACTTCTGTGTCGCACTCTACGGGTCGCGCTGTGTGCCCGCCGACGGCATGATGGTCGTCACAAATATGATTCTTGTCGACGCACACCCAAGGGCAAGGCAGCTCGACCGCGGGTTGGCACGCATGAAGCTGGTACCAGAGGTATTGCATCGAGCGATCGACAGTTCGGTCGTGCCGGCCATCGCTACGCTCGGGCCCTATCGACACCGGAGGAGCCGGAAGGGAAGTCGGTAAACCTCAAGAGGAGGTTACCCTGTCGCATGGCATGGTACCCGGAGCTGATGCCGGAGGGTAATAGATGCGAGTGTACTCTGTCGACGGACGAAGAGGTAGTCGTCGTGGTACGTCTCTCAGTTGTTCGGATCTGGCTTCTTTGTTCAATCCGTGATCTCAGCGCACGCGGAATGCATAGCTTAGGATCACCTTAGCAAGGGAAGATCATCGCCCTCCAGATGGCCTGGGCCTGTCCAGCCGCATGCCAAACCATAATGCTATGCGCTCACGTTGCAAGCCCGGTGGAGGAGTTCGCCGTTCGCATCCGCGGTGCGTGTTGCACTCGGAGCCTGTCGTTAGACCTTCAGGCTGTCGTGGACCTCTTGAAGGGGCTCTACCAAGTTGCCTCGCCAATAGGAATCGGACAACCTGATTTCAGTTCAACAGCATCTGACGGGCTATCACTTGCTTCGTACAGCGGTGCGGTTTCTAGGCGTCATCATACGCCACGCAGTCCCCGCGTCGAATACAACAACACAGACTTGCATCATCCATTGTCGTAGCGCGCATGCCACTTCTATCTGTTGAGATGACATCGTACCTGCGAGTCCCTTGTCTCAACGGAGGGAAACTAACTGTACTGCACAGCTCTATCATACATAGTTACCCGCCGGGCCCGGGGTATGCCTTATATACCTGCCCTGCGTTGCTCACAGAGTCTTCGCTGCATATTTCCTGCTCTCTCGTGCTCTCCGCGAACGCGTCTCGTGTCCGATTTCTGCCGACAACGCAATACAACCACGACCACGATGTCCTTCGAGGTCACCGCACTGGAATTCGCGTAATCCACAAACACAGTTCTCTGCCTGTCACTACCCCGTTCTAACTCGTTGGACAGCTATACCAACACTCTGCTGTCCTTCTCCATCATAAGTATGTCTTCGACGTTTTCGTGTGTGCGCTGTGTAAGCTGATGAGCGTCCAGCGTTGCTCACATACGATATCGTGCTCGGTCTCGAACGCGAGGTTAACTATGTATGGATGAGGAGAGGCCCACATTCAGGGTCATGTACGGTGTCAATCGATATGCGTGTCTCACGTCGTTTGTCGTTGACATGTTGCAACGATATCAAACCAACGCTCAAGTAAGTATGCTTACATACTCCTTCGCAATTTACTACATACTGATTTCTCTACAGGTGTAAGTGACCTTCCATCCTATACCGCTTGAAGCGGTGTCTCATATAGCCGATCTTTCAGATGCAAGAACATATCGTATCTTTACTTTCCGTTGAGTTTGATCGAGTATATACAAGCTGCAGGTGAGCTAATCGTCCTAGTGAGATCGCCGACGTAGTTGACTCCGTGGCCAGTGATTTCAGCTTGCAGAGCCTATGCATTGTCGAGTCGCAGTCGCGTCCTTGCGGCCCTCGTCTTCGTGCTTGGGACCGCTTTTGTACTCCCGAATCTCGTGGGTTTTCATGCCCTTGCTACATACTGTCCGCCGTCGTTCATGCCCTCTACTTCGCAGTATATCATTCCTGGCTTAACGGGGACGGTTCTGCCGTCTCCGATGGGCTGTACCCGCAATACAAATCCCTCGAATGCTACAACTCTCAAACTATGGTGAGCATCGACTACTGTCATCGCAGAGCCCTCTAACTGATGACGCGTTCAGTGAGCTGATTGACCTCTGACATGGCAAGCGAATCTGAGTATGAGTTCTGGCAGTAGAGCATGTTTCTCGCTCGGGAGTCATAGTTTCCGAGTCGATCGTGATCTACTTGACACTATCCAAGACGTGTCTTGCGTATAGATCCGCTCGGCGCTGTCGACGGTTGGTCCCACTGGAGGAAGTCCTTCTCAGGAACGGTGAGTGCCGCATCCCTCTGTTATATATCTGCGCTCATCTCGATGCTCTGCAGGCCTCCTATACTTCAGGTGAGTTCCTTACTACGGCACGGAGATGTGTACATGACAAGCCGCTTTATCAGCCTTCCAATGGTCATGACCGTGGTCGCTTGGGTACTCGAACAACAGGTCAGTTGTAGCCGAGAGGATACGACCTCTTGATTATTGATTGAAGTCATTGCTTTGCAGACGTCTTTACTCTCATGGACGCTGGGCGGTGATGTCGCTGCCGTGCGAGACGCGTGAGTCTCGCCACTCGCTACTTCCCCTCAATCGCCGAGCCTTCGCTGACAACAGATCCCCTCAGGATTAGCTCCGTCCTCTTAGCTCGATTCATGCTTGACCTCGCAGAGCTTAGTGCCGCAGTTGATACCGACGCTTCATCGCCCTCGCCTGCGTTATCGCTAACCACGGATTACCGCTCTCCATCTCCATCTCTGACCTACCGCCCGAAGAGGATTGCAATACCTCCGTAGGCGTACTAGCCTGAGCGACGTCGTTGCCGTCATGTCCTGTGTCCCAAGACATCCCAAGACAAGAAAGTTGAGGTTCGTTCGACCCGTTATGCGACTTGCCCCAGAGCTTGCGTTGTCTCTCTGACTATTACCCAGCAAGTAGGACAAGAAGCCATAGCAATGGTTCCGCACACCGTAGAAAAGCGGTCAGAGATGCGTCCCTGAGGCGAATGTTGTGGATGCAATAGCATCAGCTTTTGTTGAACCAGGTTGAACCTATGCCGTGAGTAAGGTTGGCATTGGACGCGACAAGCGCCGTGATTCGCCTTGAGTGGTCTCGGCTAGACAAGACTGCCACTTTCACTTGAACAACCTTGTCACCCTCGAGTCTGCTTCCAGCCATAGCACGCATCTCCAATCACCCTCGACCGGCACCTCATCGTTGCTGCGAAGGCGGTCAGATCGAAGTCATTCGTTGACAGAGCGGCTCCGGAACGTGCTGCGGACAGTCGATATAAGGCCGCTCACGTCGCCCTTTGTCCCACCTCGTCTTCAGACTTCAGTACCTCACGATGTTGCCCCCGTGCTCATCACCCTCATGCCTTGGTTCAAACGGGTCGCGCATTCATATCATCGGAGCACCAGCACAGGTGCCTCTGAGCGCTGCGGCCTAAGGCATTAGGTCGGGCCGTCGTTGGGGAAGAACGACCGGCCTGAGCGGTTCCCGCAGCCAAATCCGCAATCACCCCGAGATCTCGCATACGCTGAAGGCCTTCTCAAGGAAACGCATGTGCCCGGCCTCACAGTCGGGGTCGTGCGCGTCGATGGCGACTCGATCGTCACCGAGTTTGGGGCTTGGGGAAACATGACCGAAGACGGCAACGCGACGAAGCCGGAGGTACGTTGCAGTAGTGCTGCGGCGAGGCACCATCTTCTGCCAGTCTCATCTCTCTTCTGTTCAGACGCTCTTTAGCATTGGGTCGTGCTCGAAAGCCTTTCTAGCGAGCGCTGTAGGTATCCTCATGGACGACTTCGCACACGGCCGCAACGTCACCGCTCTTCCTCCGACTGTATCGAAATTCACGTGGGATACGAAGGTTGTGGACTTGCTCTCCGAACAATGGGCACTCGATGATGTGTGGGCAACTGAGAAGGCGAACGTCCGAGATATCTTGACGCATGTTTCTGGCCTCACAAGGCTCGTGTCTCTGGCTACAACTCGCAGCCCGAGACATACTCATGATCGCTGAATCCTTCAGGCACGACTTCTCCTGGCTCAATGAAGACTCGGCGCCCTACCTCGTCAAGGAGAATGCGGTACATGAAGCACAAGTAAGAGCTTCGAGAGAAATGGAGCTACAACAACCTGGTCCGTGCTTTTTTATGTGTATTCTTACTCATGCGAGTACTGACTTCCACCAAGATGTACATCACTGGATCTTATATCGTCTCTGCGTACTCCGGCAAACCATTCACCGCGTTCGTGAAGGAACGGATCTTCGATGCCCTGAACATGACCTCCACCACGTATCGTTGGGACGAGGCCGAAGACAGCCAGCTATTCAGTCATGCGTGGAGTGGCTCCGAGCATCGGCGTATTCCGTACTGGTTTGCGGGGGAGAAGGTCTCCGAGTTCATCGCGGGTGCCGGCGGGGTGATATCCAGTGCCACTGACATGGTGGTAAAGTAGTATCCATATCCTACAGAGGATGCTGATGACCGCGACACAGACCAAGTGGCTCGCGATGCTCCTACATGCTGGGGTCAATCCTTATAACAACCGCACGGTCGTCCCACGCTCTGTATTCGACGAGATGACGAGCGCGCACTCCATTTTCATCGGGCGACCACTGAGTCCACTAACACCCCTCGCCGTTACGGAATGGGTTGGCTGCGCACATCATTCCTAGGTCATGATGTGAGTGGCCATTTCGAGTCTACTTGTGGAATGTTAACCGTCCGCGCAGATCGTCAGCCATGGCGGAGGTCTTCCCGGCTTCCTGACAGATGTCACCTTCCTCCCAGAACACGGGCTTGGGATAGCTGCGTTTGCCAACTCGGACGGCCGCACTCTGCGCAGGTGCAAGTTCCACTACGCATCATTGAAGACTATCTCGACTTGGAGCATGCTGTCGATGTTCCGCAGTACTCGCGAGCGGACGACTCGCTCCTCGCACACTCGATCTCCTACGAGTCTCACCAATTGATGGATTGCGATACGGCAGCCCCTCATGTGCCTATCGACGATTACGCCGGTATATACTACAACCCTGCATACAAGAACTTCACTCTCTGCGCGACAACGAGCGGTACTGAAGACTGTCGGCGTATCCTCTCTGACTGGGCCGCCGTCACCCCGATGGAGCACTCGACCCGGACGTCCTTTATGAGGCACGAGGCACGTACTCTTTTCGCACCTCAAGATGCAACGGGTATGCTCCGGCGATGGCTACGAGGCATTCACTCTCACCCCGGTCACGTTATTCCCGGGAGGATACGGACATGACGAGACCCCGTTCGCCTATCTGGGCCTTACGCCTCCCGAGGGTGTGGAAGTCGAGTGCGATGTGTGGGTGAAGCCTAACGCCGTGCTCGGGTGGCGGTCTGATGAACAGTGAGGAAGGGCCGAGTGGTACTGGAGGAGCATCCGCTAGAGGGCGGATGTGTGGTTCTTGAAGATATGGGACATATGGGCGCGTGATGAGGTTCAAGGTTAGCTCTCTTTCTGTGCATACAAGTGATAAGGTTGACCTGGGTTGACAAAAGGCTGTCCGGCTTTTTCATGCTCGAGTGCCAGTATTGCTACAACAAGTGGATGTCCAGCTGAGCCCAAAATACGATTGATCCCGGATCTACGTCTGTATCTCCCTCGACTTCAAGGCTGTACCTGGACCAAGATCATCTCGCCGTTGCGGTCTGAAGCTGCTGACGATGCAAAGTTGGCAAGGTGCCACGATTGCTGAATACAAGGTTAGGAGTATCGATGACGTATATGCTACCATACAGTGGTACGAGGTGAGTGTCGCTCTCAGGCTCCGAGCAGTCTCTCTTCCGTGTCGCCGTTGATCATCCAGTGGTGTCCAACAGCAATAACTGCTAAATTTGCAGCAGGCTCAGCGAGAATCTAGATGTCACCGAGCTCGTTCAAGTCGAACAAGGTCCCAAAGGCGAGGCGGTCTCAGACGGGAGTAGCGGCCACGACATTGACAGATTCATTCTGCCAAACGAACCCACGTTCCTTTCGAGTTTACGTCGGCGTGTCGCATGGGGAAAGACACGGCCAGAAGAACCAGCAGAGCGTCCGGAGGTCGTCGCCCCGCCTCTGCATTGCGCATGTGCTCCGAGGCTGCCATACTTCGGTGTTCCCGGCGACCATTGGCTCACGGGAGTATCGGTAGTGGCTGTGGCGGAGACGTGCACAGGGGTGGCTTGGATAGCGCAGGGACGGCGCGGGGTGGTCGGTTTGACGGCATCTATCGAGTTGATGATCGGCACGCTATGTATGTCTTCTGGTCTATCGATGGACAGCAGTTAGAAACATGCTGACCGCTTATATCCTCTAGTGGTTCTCTGATCGAGGCTTAGATTCCATGCGCCTTATTCAGAGATCGTGGGCGACGCTACGTTCGTTCCACGGATCGCTGAAGGTTCCTCTGTGATTCGCCCTATGGCATAATGAACTTCGGGTCCTACTCCAAGCCCAGCTCATTACCAGTGCACTCAAGAAGTCGTATACTCAGGGGATCATTCGCTGTTGCGTTGTGTCGAACCCACGCGAGGCCATGCCGCCGGGAACTGCGATCCTTCTCACAGCTGTGCGGCGGCTGATATACTTCTGTCTTCTCACCTCCTCGACATCAAGCCCTCACGTAATCAAAGTCTCTCGAAAGGCAAGCTTACGAGGTATGTAAGTGCGACTCCTTTGTCTCTCCGTCGTCTTGTAGGTTCTACCCTCCTCACATTGGGGAGCGAAGGGCATCCTTCGCTGAATATCAGGAACTATCGAAGGCTAGATCGTATGGTGGGCGACAGCGGTGCGTCCCTCGCTTCTATTACTCTTACATGACTAACGAATACCCCTTGGCAGATAGAAGAAGCTGCGAGCACCGCGGTGCCACCGCCGCCACCCGGCGCGAAGCCCAGTAAATGAGTTCATCACATTTCTGACATTCTTCTCATTCTGGCCAGAAGGCGGCGCAAGCGAAGACTACCACACACCCCGCTGGCTATATCCCCAACTCTGGTGTCGTGTGCAGTAGATCTTCAATGCTATGTACTCACTAACGGTGCAGTTGAGGGAGGCCGAACGCTGTGTCATATGCTCGGTGAGCTCATCGCTGCCCGGTGCTACTGACTGCGAGGATGAATGAGATGATCAATTGCCATTGCAGTGATGCAGAGCGTTATATGAATCCATCAGAGCGCGAAGCAGATGTCCCAGCGTCCCGCCGCCGGCTTTAAGGCCCCTTGCCCACCAAGCACACCACTATGCGCCCTGCACCCTCGCCGTAGCCAGGCGGCACACCATGACCCAGACCACTCCTCAATCCATGGACCCCGCACTGGGACTCCGTCCAGAGGAAGGTCTGCGCTTGCTGCTCATCGGCGCGGTGTGGTCTTCTTTCCTCATCCCCGTCGTCATTCTGTTATTCTATTTCTCCGACTCTCCGGTCAGGCGACGGCCGATCTTTCTGTTCAATATCCTCAGCATTATACTTGGCTTGGTCGAGGGTGCAGTCATTATACACACTTTCGTATGTCGTCAGCTCAAGTTATTGTCCGGACTGCGGATCTCCAGCTAACCCCACACCTCTCTGAACCAGAGTAACTTTATTCTGGATCCAGAGAGACGAATACCATCGACTCTCCTCACTGTCCTTTCTTCCATCATATACCTTATCCCGTCATGCGTTCAGTTGATCCTCATCTTTCGAGTCGTCTCTGAATACTCCGCCCGACTCCTCTCCGTCCGAACTATGGTCGCCCTCTGCAGCCCTATAGTAGCCATGAAGTGCGCCAGGGTGGCGATAGCGAGCGTGTTACTGGCCCACCTGTACTCGGGTTTAGGTGGCCCGCCGGACTCCGACAGTGCGACAGCGGACGCAGGGTGGAAACCGGACATGACATATGTCCAGGTCCTATGGCTCCTCCAGCTATTCGACGACATGTGAGTCGTCCCAACCTCTTTTCAGGACCTTGCTAATACCCAGTCAGATATATATCTGCAATCCTCGCGATACCTGTACCTTCATCTCTGAGCAAGCCCTCGGCAATATCGCGTTGTGAGTTTCTGGTTTCATTTCGTCGATGTGTCACTAATACTTGCGTCCTCTTCGCGCGCTAGGGAGTCCTCGAAAGCTGATGCGCATCGCACTTACGACTTGCGCCATTCCGGTCATTCTCGACATCATCCAAGTTGCTCAATCATTCCTTCATCTTCGCTTCGCTGCGGCCATGGACATCCCCTTGGTCAACAGCTACGTACAGATCATATGCGTACTGCTCGCCACTCTCTGGGATGGCACAGATGAGAAGTCTCCCAACTCAGCAGCACGACACGACCGCGAAGCCGCCCCGGGACTCATGGCTTCACACAACCCAACTTTTCGAGAGCAGCGCTTCGAACAATTGGCCTCCCCATCGATCAAGGACGCATTCTCAGGGAGCGTCAGGGACTCGAGTACCGCCGTGGGAGAGGAGGATGCGGAGGATCGTCTGAAGTGGCTAGCCGAGCTCGGGCAGGAGCGCATTCAAGGACGTACCCCACCTTCGTTGTGTACCGCTGCGACATTCGACAATACCGGTCAGCCTGTATCGCTGTTCTATGCTGTATAAATTATTGCGCCACCCTATGTTGTGCGATACTCAGCATCGTCCAACATACGCTGTGAGCAACATACGTAGCCTGCAGCCTGGGCCACGCCGCTGTAGTGGTTGGATTCAGCTCGATTTCATGGCTGTACTTGAAGAGCAGCGACCAACGCTGAATTGCATGGTGAGACTCCCTGAACAGAGGGAATGGAGGAAGGGGAAAAGCTTAAGTAGTAGACTGTGAACCCGGCCGAGCTCGAGCCTGAAGCTTATAAGTAACCGAGTAAGAAACAGTTAGTGATTAGCACGTAGACAAGTAAGAAACTGGGATTAGACAAGTAATAAGTTGGGCGTGGAGTAGTAAGAAGTTTGTGTTTGTGTTGTAATAAGCTTAGCGTCTGTCTAAGTCTTCCCGACTTCAGACTTGTACGGTCACGACGACGTCCACGACGTCGAGCCCATGTGGCATGCACTCAGAAAGCTCGGATAACTTGGCTACTACATATATCTTGCACCTGACTGAGCTTCATGGCCGAATGTTGCTCGAAACTCACGCCTCAATCTTCGGACCAGCAAGCAACAACAGCTCTGCCTTCCGAGTCGTCGCGCGTCGCCATCTTGGACAAGACGTGCAGATACTGCTTGGTGTTTCGTGAACGTCTACGGCCATTACGCGTAGCATGCTTGGAACAACTTTAAGGTGGGTAGTTGATCTGACAATTGTCCACTCCTCCGCTTTGTCCCAGTTGCAACCCCATTTCGAGGTCCAAGCCTCCATGGAGCCGCTATGACCATAGAGCCTCGTGTTTGTCCCGCT